>OZ005654.1:21729986-21786986 GCA_963930645.1 Salticus scenicus
AGTTGCCCAGCAAACATATCCAAGGTATTTGAAGCATAGGTTCACTGTCCAACTGTGGTTTAAATCAGTGCCGTGTTACAAAAGTTAATTTTATGGCAAATTTTCAAGTGGCAGTCTAAGTGGTTGCAACTTGGAAACAAAATGGCAAAACAACTTGCCCAGTGAAATCATCCAGAATATTTGTATAAGTTCCTTGCCCAGTTCTATTTCAAATTAAATCAGTATTTCAAAAATTATCGTCATAAGAAATTTTCAGGTAGCGCCACTTGGAAAAAAAAAAGCGGAGTGAGATGCCCAGCGAACTTATCTGAGATATTTGAAGGATAAATCCACTACCCAAATTTGATGCGAATCGATTCTGTATTACTAAAGTTACTATATTGACAAATTTTCAAGTGGCAGCCACTTGGACATAAAATTGCGGATCAAGTTACCAAGTGAACTTATTCTAGATGTTTCAAGCATAAGTTTAATATCCAACTTTTATTTGAATCCGTTTAGTATTTCAAAAGTTATCCTTATCGTGATGGCATATTTTCAAGTGGCAGTGTGATTTCAAGTGGCTGGAACTTGGAAACAAGATGTCGGGACAAGTTGCCCAGTGAAAACATTCTAGATAATTATATGATAACATCACTGTTCGAATTTGGTTCGATTTGGAGTATTATTTCAGAAGTTATCGTGATTTTAAATTTTCAAGTGGGAGCCTGATTTCAAGTGGTCCCGCTTAACTTAAGATACCTGCCACTTTATTAAAAATGGCGGATATAGTTTACTAATAAACTTCATTGAGATCCTTATGTGGTCTGTATTTACATCAAAATTCAAACAATTTCGGAGTACACTTTTTACAATTTAAATTTGAAATTTTCAAGTGGTCTCCACTTGAGAACAAAATGGCGGAGCAACTTGGTTAACAAACTCGTCTAAGATATTTATAAGATAAGTTAAGACACTGTTCAAATTTGGTTCCATTTGGAGTATTATTTCGGAAGTTATCATGGTTTTAAATTTTCAAGTGGTATCCTGATTTCAAGTGGTCCCGCTTAAGTTAGGATATCTGCCACTTTATTAAAAATGGCGGATAAAGTTCATTAATAAAGTTATTTGAGACGCTTGTATAATCTACGTATGCATCAAAATTTAAAAAGAAATTGTATTACGTTCTTTGCAATTTTAATTTGAAATTTTTAAGTGGTCTCCACTTGAAAACAAAATGGCGGAGCAACTTGGTTAACAAATTCATCTAAGTTATTTAAAAGATAAGTTAAGACACTGTCCAAATTTGGTTCGATTTGGAGTATTATTTCAGAAGTTATTGTGATTTTAAATTTTCAAGTGGTAGCGTGATTTCAAGTGGCCCCGCTTAACTTAAGATATCTACCACTTTATTAAAAATGACGGATAAATTTCATTAATAAACTTCATTGAGATCCTTATGTGGTCTATATTTACATCAAATTTTAAACAAATTCGGAATACACTTTTTACAATTTGAATTTGAAATTTTCAAGTGGTCTCCACTTGAAAACAAAATGGCGGAGCAACTTGGTTAATAAACTCATCTAAGATATTTTTAAGATAAGTTAAGACACTGTCTAAATTTGTTCGATTTGGAGTATTATTTCGGAAGTTATAGTGATTTTAAATTTTCAAGTGGTAGCCTGATTTCAAGTGGTCCCGCTTAACTTAAAATATCTGCCACTTTATTAAAAATGGCGGATAAACTTCATTAATAAACTTCATTGAGACCTTTATGTGGCCTGTATTTACAACAAAATTCAAGCAAATATTGCTTTAAATATGCTTTTTACAATGTCGGTTTGAAATTTTCAAGTGGCTGCCACTTGAAAACAAGAAGTCGGAGCAACTTGGTTAACGAACTCATCCAAGATATTTATAAGATCAGTTCACTGTCCAAATTTGGTTTCATTTCGAGTATTATTTCGGTAGTTATCGTGATGACAGAATTTTCATTATATATATATATATATATATATATATATATATATAGATAGATAAACGAAGTGATTGCAATAGGTCGATTTCTAAAGAAATCAACCTAAAAGTGGGACTTTGACAAAATTTTGGGTAAAATGTGAAAATTATTCTAAATTTGTCAAAACACGGAAACCGTGAGGATTTAAAAAAATTGGGGGAAAAATGCAAAAATTTTTTTAAGTTTGTCAGAACACGGAAACCGTGGGAGTTTGATAGAATTAAGGGGAGAGATTAAAAAAAAAAAAAAAAAAAAAAAAAGAAGAAGAAGAAACAACAGTTAGCCATATATAAGATTTTTCTATATTTAGAAAAATAATCGTCATTACACGGAAAACTTTCTTGTAAAAAAAAAGTTACAAGATAACATGAATACATAGGTAATCACAAAACGCTATTTTCTTTATTCATATCGCTATACTTCTTTATATACTTATTAACATTCATTATTAGAAGAAAGGTGAAATATTACTATTTTGTACAAATATTGTATCTGATTAAAAATGTACAGAAACATAGCTTTTGCCTAGCTTTTGCATAGCTTAATTTAAATATTTTATACCAATAAGATAAACGACCAATAATGTACACTTACTTTTTTTTTTTTTTTTTTTTTTTTTTAACAAATTGTATTTTCAATGGAATTTAACGAAAAAATTTTGTAGTAGTAGGACAAAAAAAAAAAAAAACTAGTATGTTGTGGCCACCACGAGACTTTCTTCTATATTTTCCTATGCAAATTCACTCAGTAACAATAATTAAAAAAAAAAAAAAAAAAAAAAAAAAAAGTGGGACTTTGACAAAATTTTGGGTAAAATGTGAAAATTATTCTAAGTTTGTCAAAACACGGAAACCGTGGGACCTTTGCAAAATTGGGGGGAAAATGCAAAAATTTGTTTAAGTTTGTCAGAACACGGAAACCGTGGGAGTTTGATAGAATTAAGCGGAGAGATAAAAAAAAAAAAAAAAAAAAAAAGTGGGACTTTGACAAAATTTTGGGTAAAATGTGAAAATTTGTTTGTCAAAACTCGGAAACCGTGGTACTTTGACAAAATTAGGGGAAAAATGCAAAAATATGTTAAAGTTTGTCAAGACACGGAAACCGTAGGACTGACAAAATTAGGGGAAAAAAGCAAAAATTAATTTAAGTTTGTCAGAACACGGAAACCGTGGGAGTTTGATAAAATTAAGGGGAGAGAAAAAAAAAAATTTTTTTTTCGTATAAAGTAAAAGAAATCGATAACTTTGTTTTAAATTATCACAGATTTATAGTTCAACCATTCGTTTTAAAGGTACTGACGAGACCTTTCGAAAGATACCCATCTTGAAAATTTTTGCCCTATATCACCCTGTTAAAAATTTAGAAAAAGCGGGATGGCAACGCAACCTGTAAGAAGATTTTTACCAAAAGTTGATAGGCACTAATTTATGTGAAGGTGCAACTACATACCAATTTGTATGAAATTCTGTGCAGTAGTTCCAGAGATACAGTTGCCACAAAATTTTGTCACACACACACAGACAGACAGACATTTTCTAAAAATGGTTAATCGTGTTCTACAGCTCTCAAAACGTGTAAATCCATCAAAAACCCGAAAGCGAAAATTTTTACGAATCCAATACTTTCTTCTATCTTCAATAGAAGAAAGTAAAAAAAAAAAAAAAAAAGGTATAAGAAATTGTTACGCTGTTGAAAATAAAATGGTACATTTTAACAGGAGAAAAAAGGCTCCAATTTAGTTTAAACTAATATTTTAAATCTAAGTTGCACCATTTAAATAATGCTTTCTCCTAGAATGGCACTATTAAAATGGTAAAAATTAGCACCAAATATTGGTTGCAGCTAACTTTGTTTTCTGGTGAAACGTACTATTTCATTTTTAACAGTGTACTTATTATAGATGTTCGGTTTCTTATTCATTTGAAATGTAAATGACATGAAAATATTTAACTAAAAGAAGAACCATAATAAAATAATTTAAGTAAAGTGCAATTTACATTCTCTTTGACAGGAAAAATGGTATGTAAATTAGAAGTTTATTACACAATATTTGAAAAAGAAAATATATAGATGGTTTTCCTAATTGAACTCATTAACATCTTATTTATATAAAATTGAAGCACATTTTATGAACCGAAAGGACGGTAGTTATTGTTGTATAATGTGCAGCCGATGAATAGTTGTTTAACAGGTAGCTGATTGACAGTTTGTTAGTAAATGCAACCTTATACGCTCTTTCACTTGTAGCTCCTTCTCTTACTCTCCTTCGTCATTATCATTTTTTACTATAATGTTTATAAATCTAAAAATAACAGTTTTATAAACCATAATGTTTGAAAATGTTAAAATTCACCCAAATTATTTGTTACAAGTCTATTTAAGCGTTCTGACTGTAATATGTCATTTATTTACTTTTTTTTTTTTTTTTTTTTTTTTTTTTTTTTACGAATTCATTCAGCGCAATCTTTGCAATGTCTATCTACAAATTTTCAACTAATGCTCTGAATAGTTCATGTTTCATTATGATAACCCTGTATACATACATGTGTTCAAAATAACGCAAAAAATCTCGAATTTAGATGTTGAGTTGATTGCCTTGAGACATACTCGATATATTCACTTTAATCTTGTGTGTGTTAAAATGACATCTAATACAACATAAACGCCAATGAATATTTTGTCCCGAAGACAAAAAGGGGATCAGTAGCAAATTTAAGAACATATAATTTTAGGATCAAAACTGTAACAAATTCTTGTATGTAAGTCCAATTGTTGTATGCATGCCATATTTTTACGTCAAGAGGTCGATAAACATGAAAGTAATAAAGGTTATTTTGAACAAAATAATATATATATATATATATATATTATTTGTTTGTAAAATATAATGTTTTCAAACAAGTTCAAAACTAATTTTAGAAATATTGATATAATTCATTTGGCACACCATACTGAATTCAGAATAAAAATATATTAAATATCTAATAAATTATGAGCAGTTTTATTAACTAATTATTTTGTTTAATATTCATAAGTTGCCTAACATGTAAATTTCATAACGTTTTAATATGAACTTAATACATTTAATGAAAATAGTTCATTGCACAATTAAAGTTTTTGATAATTTTCTAAAAAAATAAATGTTGAAATTATATATTTGTCTAAAATCAAGTCTTTAAAAAATATACTAACAAATAAACTGGAAATTTGCAGCTTATAAATATTTGTTGCTTACAGACATATCCTGTAATTATTATTATTTGCTTTGTCTAACACATAACAAATACATGCTATCCAATTTATCAAGAAATTATTTGGGAAATGCTTGTTTATTTAAAGGGAATTCATATCGTTCGTACTAACAGCGTTAAGACTTTTGTAAAGTTGAAAATTAATAGAGGCCTTTACAAAGATTTCCCTTTGTCTCTTTTCAGGTTGTTACGCAAAATGTCATGTTTTGGAATTTGTTAAGGGTATAATTAAACAGTTATGTTCTTTCTAAAATAATGAATAAATGTATATGTCTTTTTATTTAGGCAAAATCTAAACATGCATATATACTATCTGAGAAAATGATTACTAAAGTCATTAACTATTTTTTGTATAGAAATTATCTATAATCTTTTATACAGTAAGTTTAGAAAAATATTTTTATGTGATTATTTTAAGTTTTTTCATTTATATATATATATATATATATATATATATATATTTTTATAAATAAAAAGTAAATATTGCATTAAGTTGTAAATGGAATGACTGCAATTTTAAATAAATAAATAAATGAATGAAAAATAAATAATCAGAAATTGCAATCCTGGTTAATATTGCATTTTGCTTCACCAGGGAGTAGAAAATTTTAAATTCAATAACAATTCAATATCTATCGTTATTTTTTAATTATAATCTTGGTCTAATTGTATATTCGTCTTACAGACTATAATATAAACTGTCATTAATCTTCAAAATTATTGAGAATTATTGAATAAGACAAAACCTACATTTTTTTTTATTTTTTTTTTTTTTTTTTTTTTACACTAATTGGAATTACTCTATATTACTTAATACTATCAGCAATTAACATTTATTGTAACATTATTATAATAAATGTTATAATTATTCTCTAAAGTTCAGACTTTCAGAGTGTTATACTTAGGAGAAAAGTATTTAAAATATATAAATAGCTTATTTTATATACAATAAAATAACATAATGTCACTAGTTAGGAATCTTTCTAGAAACTTAAATCTTCTAGATATTTTACTTCATTTTCTTGTTCTCTGTGCGTATTAGAATTTTTAATTATATATATATATATATAATCCTATTCTACAGTTTGTGTTAAAAGATTTACATGTTGCTACTATGCTTTTTTCTAGTTTTCTCTCTGGATTCCATGAAGATTTAATTTAATATTTTAATTGATTTCTCATTCAATATGGTTTTTCTGCTTCGATCGGGGCTGGAACAATATAAATTGCTATATATTGTTTTACGAAATCCTTGCAACTTTCACAGCTTTATGCAGTACATGCCCCCTGATGAGTATTTACTTCTAATTTTAAGCATTTATATCCAATTATTTCTGTGGTAATTTATTTGTTTTCTCTGTCATTTAGTTTAATGGTCCTTTTTTTATGATTATCATTCATGTCGGCCTAAGTAATTTAAATTGTTTTTGTCTCTTATTGGTTCTTAATATGTATCGCAACAATTTTGTGTCAGTCTTTCCTATTAGTTAAAATAGGAAGTAATAATTTTGAGTTTAATATATATATATATATATATATATATATATATATATATATATATTAAACTCAACATTATTTTTTTTTTACAATACTGAATTAAATATCCAGTGATATCCAAACATAATGTACACATAAAACTTAGCTTATATATGCATACATTTCTTTTTTGGCATCTTGAAGAAAATGTTACCAAGTATTCAGCACACTGTGTAATCTTAACTTTTTGTTAACTAAGACAGTATCTACATACTTGTAAAAGATTGTATCAAATTGTAAACTATTTTAATTTTTTCATTTAAGGGCCCTAATCACTCACCGCCGCCGGAAGCCGAAGCTAATGTTATTCTATGGGAATTTTTTCTTTACAAATAACTTATTGACTAATACATATTTTTAAATTCTGTTTTCAAATTCTGAAAATTCCCTGCTGTTAAATTGACGGACCTTTTTTAAAAAATTAATTTTTTAATTTTTTATATTTTATTTTGAAGCTGCAAAATACGAATTTTCAATATGTCATTTTTTTCATTTTGCAATTTCAAAATAAAATATTAAAAATTAAAAAAATTCATTTTTGAAAAAGGTCCGTCAATGCAACTGTTGGGAATTTTCTGAATGTGTAAACAGAATTTAAAAATATGTAGTAGTGAATAAGTTATTTGTAAAGAAAATTTCCCCATAGAATAACATTGGCTCGGGCTTCTGGCGACGGTAAGTGAAGAGGGCCGTTAAGTAAACATAGGTTATTTATAAATAATTTCCCATATGAACAATTTACTTCCTTTATAATTATTTCATTTTTAATATACTTAATTTTATTACACAGAAAAATAAAATAATGACTCAAACACTTTCGTATAAAAACACACTCTTTGCCAAAATCGATTAATCAGGCTTAATATTTTAATGAGGGTGTGCCATTGTTTTCTTGTATATATATATGAAAATAACATATTGAATATGTGAAACATTTTAATGGAATTACATGTTTTGAGATGTGGTGGAAATAAATTTAGGAAATATCTGTGTGTCACCACAATTATCGTGGACGCTTTAATGTCATAAACTTTTAGGCGTATTTTAATCAAATTTTATATTTCATCTGATAATGACTGAAACTGGTGATGGATAGACTTTAATACATATCGTTCAACATTTTGCGCAGATATGCTGAAATTTTCACCATATGAAGGAAAACTCTTAAATGGTATCTCACATCGATGATGTGTGAAACTAGTCTGATTCAATTTGGTGAGTATTTCTGTAAACTGTAGCGAGAGTTGTGCTATGTTTTTTTTTCGGTTTAAGTGATAAGCTTCTATGACATATAAATTCAAACTTCATTTTTGATATGGATTATGTATTAAACTTTTCTTATTCAATTTGTGCGCATTTTGTTGACGAATGGCTGTGGTATGCTGTAATAGTTTTCTGTTTACAGGAAGACTACATCTCAGACTGTATGTTATATAAATGTCACAATTTGTATATGTGAAATATATATATATATATATATATTACAAATCGATACTGATACTAGTTAGGTGTATATCGACCAACAGATGGCTCGGCATTTAATGTCTGTGATTTTCCAGGTGTTTATATCTCAGAATCAAATTAGTTAAAATTACACCAATTCGCACAGATTAAATATAATATGTGTGGAGATAAATTAATTAAAATTTTGTGCATGTGACCCAGTATAAGACGTTGTTAACTAGAATATGATAGACGGCTGTTTTCTGATGAATGGTGAATAGTATTTATAGAGAGGACGTTTTATTTTCACAACGTAATTTAAGCATTATTTTTTACAACATTATTTATATTTGCCATGGAAAAAAAAATCAAATTTCATAATAATAGTGGCTTTCAGTTGTAAAAAGAAAATTCTTTTTCCAGAAATCTTTTTCAATACTCAGTAATAAGCAGTTTTCAAATTTTCTAACATAATAAGCATTCTTAAAAAATAAAAAAAAATCATCGAAAAAAAAAAAAACTTTTTGCATTATCTTGCTTGATTGCTGAAATCTTGAAGCACATCCCATTGCTCCTTCAATTTGTTTATTTTGGAGTGTTCGTTTAAATTCTTTGGAATAAATGCAAATAACATTTAATCTGTTATATCAAAAATTAAATTGAGTTTTTGTTAAGCTAGGGTTTATTTTGTTTAAATTATACATATATTCTAAATGGTTTTCTTTCAGAACAATTCCTTTTATAACAGTTGAGGGAAAGGAATGAAGAGGACATTTGAAATAAATGTCACTTTGAACGGGATATTTCATTTGATGCAAAGGTGACTTTGTGTAAAGAATTGCTCCCTCTTTCTGATTTTTTTAAACCATTAATCATATATTGCATTTTCTGTGTGATATTATTATTATTATTATTATTATTATTATTATTATTATTTGTGTAATACTTTATGTCGTTGAATATCATCAAGCATTTCATTAAGTAAAATAAGAAATAAGTAAAGTATGCTTTTATGCATTTGGCTAGAACACAAGTTAAATAAAAGTACAAAACAGGACTTTAAACAAAAATATGTGCCAAACAATATTATTAAAAAAAATGAAAATTGAAAATATGTTTTTTTTTTATGATAAGTGAGTAAGAATAATTCACAATTATGGCAGTAACACATCATAATTTACACTTTAGTCAATGCGCATTCCTTTTATTTATTTGTTTTGTTTATCGTTTTCTTTGTTCATTAAACTGTTTTAACATGTTTTTATTTGTTTTATAGATTGCAAAGTATTGTTCAGGTACAATGTTTTATTTTATGTATGTATTTATTTATTTGATTGAATTTGTACAATTCAAATCACTTTTAACAGCACATTCACAAATATTTGTTTTCTGATACATATATATAAATATTTAACCCTACAAGGCTCTTTTTTTTTTTTTTTTTTTTTTTTTTTTTTTATTGCGCGACAAAAATATATAGGTTGTAATTAGTGCTCAGAAGATAGGGAAAACTTATAAAAATAAAAATAAAACCATATTTTTCGGAAAAATCAACTTTTTAGCTCAACGTACCGTATGTGGAACATACATAAAAATATGATTTACTAATACGTTTACTATTGTAATATAAAAAATAAACTTACCTTTGCAAAATATACACTTCGTTGTAACACGCAGTATTTTTTTTTTCGAGTCAAAACTGCTTAATAACTATACTTATTCTATTTTTGAATTCAGACAAACGACTAACGTATCACTTTCATTCAAATTTCTCACTAAGTGCACTATAACAAAAGCACGAACGACATCTTTAGGTAAAGATTCGTATTACTACATTGCTAAATGTCAGTAGCTTCTATCAAGATGTCAAGAGATGCTGCTACTAATAGTTTTATAGCTATAGGAACGATTAAAATCGGTGTTCCACATATGGAACTGGGTGCCTTGTAGGGTTAAACATTTCCATATTTAGATCTTTGTGACATAGTGATATGATGAAAAAGTAAGACTATTTTCGATGATTTCAAAAAGATATTTCAAACATAAAAATTTCAGCTCTTATAACAATATAATGAAAAATTCTTGTAACTTTAAATTTTTCATAAATATTATAATTAACAAATTATTGTTTTTTCTTTCTTTTTTACTTATAAGAATTGTTTATACCATGGAATACTGTCTTTTAGATTAAATTTATGTTTCATAAATATTAAATATTTCAGTTTTGTTAGCTAATTTTTAAGTCTTTTTTAATATATGATATGTATAAGACTATATTATGCATAATATATATATATATATACATATTACAGTTTGATTTTTTTTTTCTTTTTATTGAGAAATACTCTAAACATCTAGAAGTTTGTAATTTTGCTGACATGTATGCTGATGTGATAAAAAACAACATATATTATATGGGAAATACATACATCGCATTTTTAATAGTTATGTTTTTACTTTTCCGATAATGTTAAATCTAGAATAAAATATTCTTTTCTGAATTAATTGAATTCCTCTGAGATTCGAATTTCCTTATTTACTTATACGAAAAAAATCTGGTCTTATAGAAATCCCAGAGGTAATGCAATTTAATAAATATTATTTGAACTACTTACATTAATTTGGGAAATATAGTATAGAGTGAAATTAATTTACTTCAAAAGTTAATTATTTCATTTTGAATATTTTCTGTGAACCAATGTAAATATTTAAACACACAGGTATAATAAGAGCAACCGTTTTCACTTTTTTTAAGAAAATTATCATTTTTAAAAATACGACTAATTTTCAATTTTTTTAAAAATATACTGTAAAAGTTTATAATAAAATAAACTTTATTTTTTCAAGGGAATTTAACGTGAATAAAAGTATGGTGATCAGATCAGAGTACCTTTATAACCGATAAGTGATAAAATAATCTGGTGTGTCACTCACACGACTTTCTCTTATCCTGAAATTTAATATTATAAATACAGATGGGAGATTAAGGGGTAAGATAACAAGTACTGTTATGCAAACCTATATTAAAACATTTCAAATTAGGATTCAGAGCAACTTTATTTGACAAGTAATTCTAGAGTATTACAAGTGAGAGTATCACATGTATTTCAAATGTAAGAGTGAAATTCATAATACACAGCCATATTTTAATCACAAATTTAATTTTTCACTAGAAACGTTTAGCTTTGTTTAGGGAAGTGAAAAAATAAACTTAATTATATATATATATATATATATATATATATATATATATACTAGCTGACCCGACAAACGTTGTTTTGTCATATAAATTATTTCTAGAGAATATTTTGTTAGAAAAAAATAACTAACTTATTGTAAGTGTGTAAGGATGTGGTATATAAGTGGAAGATGTATGGAGCGCTGTGAACGGTGAAAGAATATAAAAATAACAAAGCACCAATCATTTATTTTTTTTAATTTATTAAAATTGATTCTTTAAAATTATATACATATCGCTACTTATAACAATATTACTAAAAAACAATATCAATCCCTTAATGCAACAGAGTGTACAATATTTTTTGTTATCCCATCTTTCGCCAATACAAACAAACTGGATGGTTTGCCCACTCGAGAGCCACGTATAATTGTCCGTGTAAAAAACATGATGTGCTCAAATCTAAGCCACAGACTGCCATCGTTTGGCCCTGAGACTTATTGATAGTCATTGCAAATGCCAATCTAATTGGAAATTGAGGGCGTTTAAATTGAATTGGCACATCTGTGGGTATAATAGGGATTCGCAGTAGTAATATATTTTCACCTCGGAATTTTTCATTTAAAATGATGGCTTCTATAAAATTTTTCATTAACTTTTTTATGACTAATCGCGTGCCGTTGCACAACCGTGGTGGGTTCAAATTACGAAACAAAATAACCGGAGATCCAACCTTCAGTTGTAAAATATGCGGTGGCATGCCTGGTAAATCCAATGAGTTTAAAAACTTTGTTGGAAAATTTACAGCTTCAGCGGCATCGCAAACTGTATCATTAGATTTGCATGACACCAAGTCTCCTGGTAACAAATGTTGTATCTTGAGATTCAATTCGTTGACGTCCACATTTTTTGCTGCTAAAATTGCTCTTTCTGCCAGCCACTCATGATTTGTGTATCGTCTGTGTACATCGGAAAATATCTGGTCAATAAGAGCATCTTGAGAATCAATGATTGTGCAGAAATCGGTCGGTAATTTTATGCATCCAGTTTCATCTGTAGTAACTTTTCCATCGCCGATATCTAACAATTGTTTTGAGAATGTTTCAGCGGATGGATCTTGAAGCTTTTGAACGCACAAATTTACTTTCAGTTGTACTTTTTCAACATTACGCCATAATGACGATGATTTTAAAAACGCGTTGATCTCATCAGCGTATGTTGAACGCGGAATAACGGGAAGTGCTTGTCTGAAATCACCTGAAAAGAGTAACAGAGTGCCGCCAAATAGTTTGTCGTTGTTTTTAATATCTTTCAATGTCCTGTTCGACGCCTCAATCGAATGTTTGTGTGCCATAGTGCATTCATCTCAGATAAGAATTTTACTCTATTTCAGCACTGTGGCCATGGATGATTGTTTTTTTATGTTGCACACTGCGTCTGGGTTATTTTGAATATTTAGTGGCAGTTTAAATAATGAATGAGCTGTTCTGCCTCCATCCAATAAAGTTGCCGCAATGCCAGATGATGCAACAGCCAATGCGATGCCATTATTTGATCGTATTTCGGCGAGAATTAGCGAAATAAGGAATGTTTTGCCAGTTCCACTTGGTGCACCCCCCAAAAAAAAAAAAAAAAAAAAAAAAGAATCCACCTTGTCCTGCCAAAACTGCGAGCATGATGCGGTCGTAAATGGTTCTTTGTTCTTCATTCATTAGTGGGACATTGCGAGCAACAACCGCTGCCATTTCTACAGTATTGTAGTTCACGATTCAATTCAGTGCTTATTAAATCAGATGCATTTCGATTTGTTGAATGCATACCGAAATGACTGAGTGGTAAGTTGGCAATGATAATGCAAAGATCATGAGTCATTGAATCTTTGTGATTATCCCATAATGTCTCAGCTCGGGCCGGGAAACATGTAGTCAACACTATAGCGAATAGTAGACGAATTTGTTTTGCTGTACAGTTCAGTCCTACTTCAGCAAGCATACACTCCCACTGGTTGTCGTCTTCCAGCAAGCCGAGTGCAAGGCATGCATCTTTATACGTTGGATACTGTTGTCCATTCACTTTACGTAAATCGTGAAATGACAAAGGGCCGATGACATTAACCAATAGCAGTCGAAGATAATAGCACTCAGTCTGCCTTGGATTGACTGTAAATACTCGTCCCAAGGTGTTTGATTTGAATAAACCGGGACATGCATCAATCGGCGCGCCTTGCTTGCGGGGCATCCATTTTTTTGTTGGAGCCCATGTGAAATAGCGTGGTACTTCTGAATAGAGTAATGTCCGTGCAAAAGCACCAAAAGCATCCGCACGATTACACAATTCAAAAAATTCGGTGAGTGTAGTTTTTGGTGGATTTATAGCACGATCAATCGCTGTCAAGCTCGTGAAATATACGCGCTGGCCATTTTCAAGATGGACGGCTAAATGAAGAACTGCTGGATCCCGTTCATGAATTGGGAAACCAAAGATACGCCAAACAGCTTCATTGGAGCTGACGTACCGGCCAATTTGGTAAAGTGTTATTTCATCGTTGTTATTCACCGGAGGAGCATTCATATTGGTATTTTCAACTCGAAATACAGCCATATCACTGCCTTTATTCACATACTTGCAAATGTATTTGATGCTCTTCACTGAACTGCAGAACTGAACATTAATATGAGCATTGAATGTTTTGCTCAGCAGAGGCGAATATGGGACCACCCAACGGTTATCAATGTCAATATCTATGTTGTTGACATAGATGACCGCCATAGATGATAAGATTGTCCGCCATTATCGGGATTTCTTCGACGATATATTGGATATCCGTCAACATTTGTGATCGTGAAATTTTTCTAAAAACTTTTAGTACATTTTCCATCCACACAAATAATATAAGGCCTAAAAATTCATTTTTCATTTTAACATAAAATAACTCCGTCGGATATTGACGAATTTTTTAAAAGAATATACCATTTTAACTAATTTTAACATTTTAACAATATTAACGTTGAAAAGATATTTTAAACACTTACGGTTAAAAATTCATTTTTCATTTCAACATTAAATAAATTCTGACATCGTGTTTACGATTCTAAAATATTAACTTTGAAAAATATTTTAAACACTTCGTAAAATACGGTTACGATTCTAAAAATATTAATTTTGAAAAAATATTTTAAACACTTCGTAAGATACGGTTAAAAATTCATTTTTCATTTCAACATTAAATAAATTCTGACATCGTGTTTACGACAACTCACGCCATCTAGGTGGAAAAGTTGTTGAAAGAGTTGGTTAAAAATTAATTAAGAAAGAACTAATTAAGTTACAACTTTCATTTGTAAATCTAAACCATTCTCGAATCCACCTGAAGACACACAAAAAATTTCATTAAACTCAGTCCAGCCGTTTAGGAGGAGTTCAGTGACATACACACGCACAAAAGAAATATATATATAAAGATATATCTAATATATATATATATATATATATATATAAGTAGCTCTTTAATAATAAAATTGTAGCAATATAAAATTTAAATTCACTTAAAAATATCAATGTTTTAGAGAGAAATGAGTAAAAGCTTACATCGTTAAAAAAAGATAATTAAAATGAAATGGTTAAATAATTTATAATTTAAGAATCTTTATTTATCTTTATTTTTTACAACTCTTTTGAATTAGATTTATCATTTATTGGAGTTATAAATGCATAAAAACAATCGACTTAGAATAAAACTATATTAAAATATGACTCTCAAAGTACCGACTCCAAGAAATAATCTATCTAAAGTATTTTCATAAGCTTTCAAAGGCACTTACATGATTAAGATATTGATCGTCAAACATATTTGATAGTCAAACATTGAAGTAAATTGATGGAGAAAGCATAAATGTCAGACTATACTTTTAAAAAATTCAAAATAGATGAGTACGTTCATTTCATAAGAATAAAAACGATGTCAAGTATGAAATATTATAAGATTTCAATAAAGTTTATTGAGTATATTTATAATCTTAAATTGTTAAAAAAAAAATAAATAAGTATCATAAATGATGCGTTTAATTGATAAGATAAGAAAATTTAATAAACCTAAGTATTGTATGGGATTCTGTCGTTTAAAAATAAATATGAATATAAAAAACTAGAGCATAATGGTAAAAGTGCATAAAAATGAATAAAGAAAAAAATGTATTTTTAACACTCTTTATGGCAAATATATCATAATAAGTATGCGACATCATGTTTAAAGAAGCCTCGTTATTATTTTCCATTGTTATCTCGTGAAAATGGTCTAATGAGAGAGACATTCGTGATAATTGTTAATAAGAAAGAATTGCATAAATGCATTTTTTATTAGAACGTTAAAATAAATGGATGGGATTTTTCCAACATAAATATATCTCAATTGTAACTTAATTGTAACTTAGAACAAGAGAGCATGAAAACATGAGAACTTAGAGTGCATGAAATGTAATTAGCTCACCCTTATACTCTAATTACGATAGACAGCAAAATATCTTTCAGTTAGTGTGAGTATCGTATTTGCCCTACTAGCACTCCGAAAGCACAATATTCTCTAAAAAGCACGCCTGATTTTTTTTTTCTAGTGTTTATCTTAAATACAGGTGTGTTATAAGTAAAGTTCCTTTATTCAGAAGGCTCTAGAGCCGGACCTATTGCTTCAAACGACGGAATATTATAGGTCATCGTTGCAAGATCTCTATATATTTTATTGAAGTTAGTACATTTACTTTACTTACAGTAGTACAAAGAAAAATTATTTATCATTAGGGACTATGGGCTGAAATTACTTAAATGAAAATGCGTCTAAACGCCTCTTTCAAATGAACTGAAAATTTATGCACTTGCTATGAGTCCCCATCACACAAACTGAATAGATTTTGGTGAATCTAGCCCTTTTTTTTTTTTTTTTAGGGACACAGATAATTTTTTTTTTTTATCCTTATCGCCTATGGGCTCAAATAATTTGAATTGTAACAGTGTGTAAACACCATGTTCGATTGAGCAATAGTGAATCAATCATTTAGAGACTTTTACAGGGACACAAAGATTTTTTTTTTTTTTTTAATCATTATAACCTATAGACTCTAATTGTTTGATGTGCAATAGCAGCAACTTAACCAACGGACTGAATGGCGAAAAGTTCTCAAGCAGACAATTTTAATATTCTTTTTTGTTTATTTACCGACTTTAATTTATTTCTACAACATATAATTATTTAATGTTCTGAAAGCCGAGAACAATAACTTCAGAATTTTTTCCAGCAGTGCTTTTTAGGTAAGTAAAAGCACTACTTAAAAATTTAATAAGCGATATTTTAAAGGGAAACAAATGCAGACGGTGCATTAAGTTTCTTACACTGAGAGAGAGAGAAAAAAAAAAAGCCGCCTTCAACTAGAATAAATAAATAGCCATTTTCTAAATCCCTTATCTAAAAATATAGATTTTCGATCTATCCGCATAAGGCACACCGATAAACTGAGTAGACTAAATGATCGAGAATTTTTAGTCTATACATTTCTCTATGAGGAAACGATATTCTGTATATTCTGAATCTTTTGTATTGTGAGAAATTTTCGCTTGAATTTCTAGAATTGGGTGATAAAACAAGATTATAGTTGCTGAAACCCGCCTCTTGTATTCGCATTTATTTGCAGATATATTTGAATAACTCTGTCTTCGAGAATATAGAAAAACGCTCTAGAATTCTAATAGGGCTTTCAAAGAAGACTATAATTTATGAGGATGACATGGATTATTTTTTCTAGAGCCCCAATTTAGATTCCAGATGTCAGTTAAGATGTCAGTTCCAGATGTCAGAAGAATTTTTTCTCAGTGTAAAAGATACGAGTGCATATATATATATATATGTATATATATATATATATATATATATATATATATATATATATATATATATATATATATATATATTTTTTTAATAATAATAATGAATTTTGCTTTAACTGTTTTTTTCGTACTCGAGCTGTTTTTTCTTTTTTTTTTTTCCTGATGAAGACACATGCTATTTTGATCGGAAAAAACTATTGTAAGTTTTTTTTTTTTTTTTTTTTTTTTTATTTATATTGCTTATTTATAAAATTGTTTATTTGTTTATTCAATTATATATATATATATATATATATATATATATATATATATATATATATATATATACGAGAATTTTCTAGAACAGCCTGGGTTCGATAGAAAAGTATAAAAGGAGCATTTTTTTTCACCGAGGCAGTCAGTCTCAGATCTGCGTCAGTTTGCTTTGCCTTGAGCCTTTTTGAATGAGACTTGCTTTATGTGTTATTGTTAAACAGTTTGTGCTGTTGTTGTGCTGTTAACGGCTATTGATTAAGCTGTGTTTACTGGTTGAATTGAAGCTGATACTTGGTTTATAGACCTGTATTTTTCTGGAACTTTCTGTGAATAAATCACTGAATTATTACAAGTTTCGAATTTCATTCTCGGACAACTTACGAACCCCCCAAGTACGCAACAATATGTATTCTTAATAAACGACGGTCTTGTATTATTTCCCTGAAATTCATAATTACCAAATTTAATAACTACCAAATTTCATACAAAAAAAAAAAAAAAAAAAAAAAAAAAAAAATTACATAGCATATCGGAAATATTTTGCGTAACCTTTAAGTTAACTACCAATGCTATACCACAATTTTCCACAGGAAAAAATTCTTTTAAAATTCTAATAAAATTTCATTATATTTGATGGGGTGTAGTGTAACCATGTTAATATACTCTTAAGAAATACCGACTATAGACCGTAATAGTACGAAATTCTTTTATGTATCCCGGTAAAGTAGCCACAATCATTATAAACGCCAATAATAAGAATAAACCTAATTAATTATAACTCATTAATTTTTCAAACTAATTTGACATTATTTGGATGATTACAGTACATACTCGTAATTATTTTGAGTGGTCCCATTAATTATTTAGTCGATACATACCCTTTTTTTTAGAGTAAACATGATTTTAAGCATCTTTATAATGTATGTTAATTTTATTAATTTCAATTCAGCATAAACGCATTAAAGTGCGCGCTTAAATAAAAATTTGTCCATAGGCTCCAATGTTACGAATTTTTTTTATGTGTCTCTGTAAACGAACCATAAACATTGTATACACCAGTAAAAACTATTCAGCTTATTTTGCATTTAAAATTAATAATTGTTCCAAATTTAACATCGTTTGGATGACACCGTGACATTGTCAGAACACTTTTGTAAGGTCCTGTACATTAATTAGAAATCTTAAAAGCACATATTTTCTTCAAACAACATAAGTTTAAGCATCTTACTCACGTACGCTAGTTTCATTTTCTTGATTGCAAAGTAATGGTATTAAAATACGATTAAACGAAATTCACCCCATACGCCGTAATGTTAAGAACTTTGGCGTGTCCCTGTACACAGTTTATAAACAATATAGCAATAAAAATTATACAGCTACTTATATGCAAAGCTGGAAAGTGTGCGACAATTTGCAAGTCAATCGAAGGATTTTTGCGGCCGCTATTGCGGTACATACAAATTCTTCCCATAGACCGTAATGATAAGAAACACTTTGGCGTGTCCCTGCACACGAACGACAAATGGAATACACGCCTAACACTATACATTTATTTCTGTTGAGCTCATGAACATGTGTACCAAATTTGCAGTGAATAGTGTGATTTTTGGGGCCGCTATCGCGGTACATACAAATTCTTCCCATAGGCCGTAATGATAAGAAAAACTTTCGAGTGTCCCTGTATACGAACTACAAATGGAATACATACCAAAAACTATACAGCTGATTTCGTGGGGCTCATGAACATGTGTGCCAAATTTCAAGTCAATTGCGCTATTTTTGCGGCCGCTACCGTGATACATACAAATTCCTCCCATTGGCCGTAATGATAAGAAAAACTTTGGAGTGTCCCTGTATACGAACTACAAATGGAATACATACCAAAAACTATACAGGTGATTTCGTGGGGCTTCTGAACATGTATACTAAATTTCAAGTCAATAGCGCTATTTTTGCGGCCGCTATCGCAATACATACAAATTCCTCCCGTAGGCCGTAATGATAAGAAAAACTTTGGCGTGTCCCTGTATACGAACTACAAATGGAATAAATACCAAAAACTATACAGCTGATTTCGTGGGGCTCATGAACTAAGAGGTTAAACTGAATTCAATTTTACTTATTTTCATACGAGATTAATTGCAGTTAATAAATGAATAATATGACTAATAAATAATAAATGACTAATAAATGACCTATTTAAAACAGTTATTATTAAATACTAAATAATAAAAGAAAAAAAATTAGTTTAATATATTAATTTAGAAATTAAAGTCTTTTTTTGCATAAAAAAAATATTAATGTTAGTGTTACAAAACGGGTAAAAAAGTTAAACTAATTTCAGAAATAAATAAGTAAATAAATAAAAGCAAGTTATTTGTTTTGAGAACAAGTATATGGAATTACATTACAGTTTTCTCTTTGGAAATCTACAGAAAACAGATTATCTTGTGCAAACTAGTAACACACCATTAAGTATATTCTCATTAAAGTCTGAATTCTGCATAACAAATTACTAATACAGACGGCAAAAGTATGTTTTCGTTTGTATTTTAATAAAGATGCTTTTTATTTTGAAAACTTTTCATTACTTAGATTTCCATTACCAAAGATCATTTTTCGTCAAGATGAAAACAATACGGCATGAAGTGGAATTTTGTTAAAAAAATTTTGAAATAAGCATTTTTTATCCAGAAAATAAAGAGGTTTTACATGAATGATCATTTCCATATTCGAATTAAACTTTATTTATTTTAGTAACTTGTGTCGTTTATTTATTGCTATTACTAGTTCTATTGTTGAACAGTTCTATGTGTTGATTAAGGGGTTGCATGAGCAGGATAACTCTTGGTCTCTCCATCTGAAGAAAGAAAAAAAAAATCTGTTAGTTGATAAGAATAGATCATTCTTTCACGTTAGATTAAAAATAAAAAGAAAAGGATAAATTTTCTATCATAATTTGAAGTTAAATCTGTTTTCAAATGTCTAAATAAAGTATTTGGTATAAGATACTAATACGTTGTAATTTGCAGCGGAATAGATATCTGTCGTTCTTCGCGGATATATATATATATATATATATATATATATATTACTTGATAGGCACATTCCTATAATACTTTTTCTTTATTTTTCTACTGTCTGTTGACGAAATACATTGATTTTTATTTATTTTTATATATTTTTATAGCATCATAAAACATTATCTGGCGTATTCATTAAAACAAAGAAAGAAAGAAAAAATCATCTACTTTGTAAAGTAGCACGCGATCATGTTTTATATAAAAATTAAATCATTAAATTCATTTTTTTTACTTTTTTTAATTTCATTTTGCAAGCGCACTTTTTTTTTTCCTAATTTAAAATTATTAAAAAAAAATCTGTTTCGATACTGATTATTATTAGTTTTTTTTTTTTTCCCTTTCAAAAAAAAAAAAAAAAAAAAAAAAAAAAAAAGATGAAATTCTGGCAAAAGCAGAAATTAGTTTAGGACGGAGGAATATCAGGTTTTTTTTTTTTTTTTTTTTTTCAAAATATAACATCGCTTTCAAATTATTCAACTATATTTTTGATAAATTTTAGCTTTCGATAAATGTGCAACTATCGAAAAATGACACCGCAAATATCACAGATTGAGACTAATAGTCCTCAGTCCTAAAAAAATAAAAAAAAAATGAAAAAAAAAAAAATCTGTAAGAGTCGTATGCAAATACAGTACAATTTTCGGTGCATTTTATCCCGCTTGTCACTTTGTAAAAGTATTTGTAAATGAAAAAAATGATGAAAAAAAATTTCTTCGTTCTTTTTAAAGAAGTGAGCAACTTCTCAATAAGTTCGGTGCCCTACACTAAAAAAATATATATATACCGCCTCCACCTAGAACGAATAATTGGTCATTTTCTAAATCCCTAGACAACAAATATAGATTTCCGAGCTGTGCGTATAAGGCGCGCAAATAAGCTGAATAGAAGAAATGATCGAGAATTTCGAGTCTATACATTTCTAGATCGTGAAACAATATACTGAAAATTCTGAATCATTTGTATTGCGAGAAATTCTCGCTTGATTTTCCAGATTTCATAAACCAAGATTATAGTTGTTAGAACATGCCTCTTGTATTCACGTTTATTTGCTGAGATTTTTAAATAAGTTTGACTTCTATAATATAGACAAACGCTGTAGAATTCTAATAGTAGTTTCTGGAACTCGCTTTCAAAGGAGACTAAAATTTATAAGTTTTAAATGGAAGTATTTTTACTAGAGCCACAATCTAGATTCTAGATTTTTTTTTTTTTTTTTTTTTTTTTTTTTCTCAGTGTAGTTTTTGCGAAATCGTGTCTTTACATTTATGAAGAGTCATCGGAAACCATGTCCCATAAGATGCATTTTCCAAGTTTTTTAATGAAAATTTTATAAAATATTACTTTAATTTTGCTTTTTTATATGCTCAAAATTTTATTTATTATAATAAAAAAAAATAGTGAAAATACGCTTTTTTCAGTCATCGAAACGTATATAACCTTTTAACAAAGAATATATACCCAATTTTGCGTATATATATATATATATATTTAGTTTACAATTATATTATTGCATAAAGCACGTAATGTACAATTTCCCTGATATATCAATCACAACAGGTATACACATATATATATATATATATATATATATATATATATATATATATATTAATATAAGATAAAGAAAACGACTTAAATATCAATTTTCCTTTGAATGCATTTTACTTATGAGTATTTTTCATTATTTTACCCCAGATTTTTAATGATCTATTTTCATGTAATTCATAATTTATAAAATACATACTTCTTATATTACTTTATTTTCTGACTTATTTTTACCTATTTTAGCGCTGAATTTAAATTCATTTCTTAAGAAATGAAACGTTAATTTTCGTTAATTTTCGTTAATAATTATTTAAACGTTAATTTTCGAATAACTTCTTGTTTAAAAATAGTACAGTGTATTTTATATACAAGTTATGTTAAGATACATATATATATGATACTGGTTACGCAACATGCTATTAAATAAATTAATCTGGTATATCACTCACAAGGACTTCTCTTATTCTGCATTTCAATACTAAACAGACAAATTACGGATTAATTCTTATGATAAAAAAGGTAAGAAAGTAAAGTTTAAACTACTTTAAAATTAATCTAAAACATGTTTAGAAACAGATTTATTTGACATATAATTCTGTGTAATATATTGAATTTTCCTAACCAGAGAGCACCTTAAAACACGATATTATTATTAAAAAAAAAAAAAAAAAAAATGAATTGGTAACAGAGTTTCAAAAAGTACTTTGTTTACAGTATGGTATGAAAAGTAATGTTCTTTTCTTAGCAGTATCCATCGACATAGTAAACTGTAACAAACCGAATCCAGCAATTACGTTCAATAGAAAAGAACCTTTAGCGTAATTTTATGTAGCTTTGTAAATTGTCTATAAAACATATGCACATCGCATCGTGTAATTGAGTTTGTCTTATATAAATAATACCTAACACAAAATGAAACACATATCTAGCAATTTCCGAGTATAGCCCTAATATATTCGAATACTTTGGGTAGCCCTGTAAACTAATAGTGAAAGAGTTCTATGTTATAATCTATGCAAAACTTGCTATAATGCATATAAGAAAATATATTCATTCCATTTTATTTACGATAGCTTATAAAAGTTACAGTTACACTGTACTTATCATAAATTTATCCCATAGATTAATGTATTTTAATACTCTTGGATCCCCCTGTACCAGAACAATTTGCTTGAGCTCAACGAAATATTTATTGTAACATCACTACATAATATAAATTAAGTATTCCGAGTTTGGACATCCTGCTATTTTTGTTTCCTGAGATATGCTGATAACAATCACACAGACAGACAGACTCACGCATACACAAACAATATGCTATAAACATGATTTTCGGAATCAGGAATCCCAAAAAATTTAGTTATAATAAAAAATCATTTTTGAAATTTCGACCCCAAAAAGTATTTTTTCTCTACCGTATATATGGGGAAGAGAAAGTAAAAAAGTGATAAATATTTTAATTTATATTTATTTGCAGAGTTATTATTTTTTTAATCTACTGATTTGATTATTCTAATATTCGCTCGAAAGACATAGTTTGTATTTGCTTTTCGTGTCCGAAAAACTGGTAAAATGTATATACATATAAAACATAAGTTAAAATGAATGTCAATAGTAAAACTTGTTTACTAAGCTGTTACACGTATGTTATTGGATAATAACTTGTATACTAATAAACTTCTATATTTTAAAATTAAATTCTTGTGAATATAACTAATTATATATATCTATAAAACCGCATTATACACTACTTCTGAATTTTAAAACATATATATAAATAAATTATAGAAAAATTAAAATTAAAATTTTTATTTTATTGCTGATAAAATTTTTGGATTTACAAGAAATATATCGCTAATACTCGTTGTCGGATACAATTAACATTTCTCGTATAATTTTAGAAAAAAAAATAATTATACACTTATAAATTGTGGATGACGTTTCTTAAAAATGAAATTATTATGCAAATTTCCAATCATCGAAGAGAAAAAAAAATCTTACAAATTATAACTTCTGCATAAAATAAAATCTGAAACTATTGGAAAACTTTTCTTTAAAACATGTTCAAATTAATAAGATTTACGATTTTCAAGAGGTTTAGCAAACTTTGTTGGGTTTTAATTTTACGAAAGTATATCTCTAAGAGAATTAAGTTAAAGTTTGAGTTACATAAGATTAGTTGTCGGATACTGCATTGAAAAAAATAAAAATATTTTATACTAAAAGTTTCTTTTCAGTTTGTCTTTTTTTTTTTTTTCGGTATGCTTAAAACAAAATTCTTGCAAATGTTCGATTTCGATAAAATCCATTACTATAAAGCTTATTTATTAATTTTTCTTTTTGTGATGAGATGTTCCATTAAGTCAGAGTATATAATTTTCATCAAAAAATCTATCTGCTTTATCTTTATTATTACTTATTTTTTATTTATTTTTTATTTTCTTTTACATTCGTAAAGATAAGGTAGTAGATGCGGAAAATTCTTAAGCTTAATTTTTTTAACATTTTTGTACATTTTTAATGGTCTGCAGTGTGTTTAGTTTATATTTTAAATAAACTCTCTTTGTATTTGCGTGTGATTGTATATGAATATGTACGCGGGTGTGTAATCGTGTGTGGCAATTTACCTCTTAGCGGCTCTAAATGAAGAAAATATGCATAAAATTTGAAAAAACCCAAAAAATATAATTGTATTAACACTGAAAAAAAAAAAAAAAAAAAAAAAAAAAAAACTGTGTTTTTAAAATTTGAAAGAATATTTCTCAGACCTATTTCAATATTTTATTTTTAATGCATAAGGATAAAATATGATTATGTATACATTTATACAATAAAAAGCATTTTTAACCAATCATTGATAAATAAAGATTAGGTTGGCGTAGGTATACTGTGCACAGTTTCCCTATAATCTGTATGTTTTCATAAATTTCCTCTATGGAACATATTATATTCATGCTAAGGGAAATAAATTTGGCTATTAGTTCGAAACAGTGATAGAATGAAATCCTCACGTAACAGGCCACCCACCGTTCAATTAGATATATTTACCTTATTCTAACCTATTAACTTATTTTAGTCGAGTGATTTTTTTTTTTTTGTTGTTGTTGTTGTTTTTAAGGAATTATGTTCTATTTCCAATGTAACAGACTCCAAAATACAGATTTATATGTAATATCGACCAATTTTGCTATATGTTCATTAAAGATTAAATTTCGAATAACTTACGAAATTTTCAAATTAGAATATTTGTAGTCAATTATGCTCAAACAAGCATCATAAATGTCATTTTAAAAATGGTCTGATATATTTACGATGCAAATACCCCTCAAAATGAACGTTTATGCGAGAATATGCGCTATTCTATATATATAATTTACAACATTCAATGTAATTAATACAGTATACATTTTTGTTTTGAGCAAAATTGTATTGCATTTCATTTAAACTAGTTATTCTATATAACAATCAATAAATTTTAAATTTATTTTTCGCAGGAAAGATATATATATATATATATATATATATATGTTTATGAATAATATGTGAATAGTATTCAAAAAAAAAAAAAAAAAAAAACTAAAGTTTATTTTAAAACTTTTGTATGTTTTTATTTTTCATTGAAAAGCTTGTGTTCATCAGAAAATAAATACTTAATTCTGTCTATTCATATAATTCTGCAATGTTTGGAACATATCATCTGTTTATTCTATATTTAACATCGAATGTGAAAAGTCATTATTATTTTTAACTTGCCAAACCTGCACTACTTAAAATATGATGTTTACGACTTAATTTAAATTTCAGCTTTGTGAAAAAGGAGATGGGTATCACATATGAAATGACTTAATTTTCTCTCGTATGCTTTTATGAAGTTCCTAAATTTAGATAAGTGATATGAATATTGTTACCACCACTAAATTTTCTGTATACGTGAATTTGCTTGCGCGTGTGTGTGAATATTATATATTTAGAATATTACTGCTTCTCAACCTAAAATCTTCTGATTAAAATAAAATGTTATACAAATGTAATAATTTTAAAATATTTATATTAATAAAATTATTTATAACATTTCTATTTGTATATCTTAAACTATGCTTTATGGGAGAAATAACTTTAAATTTAATAATATAAGTTTACTTTTTCCAAAAAATTATATGACAATTTAAAGAGATAAAATAAAGAAAGAAAGAACAATGATTCGCCATTTATAATATTATTAAAATCATAATATAGATAATAACTGAAAAATAATAAAAACGTGTTTCATTTTATTTGTTTAAAATTTATAGAATACAATTGCCAGAGAAAATGAAATACATAATTACGTCTTACTAAGTCTGTGTTCTTTAAACGAAGGTTTTCAATGTATTTCTAGTTTAAATTAATATTTAGTTTGATATCATAAATAATAGTAATAATAATAATGATAATAATGATAATAATAATAATAATAATTTATACAATTTTAATTTTCAAAGTTGTTAACAACTCGAAAACTGATTGAAGCCAAATATGATATTATTTGCAAACGCGATTAAAGCAAAATACAATAAAAAAACTAGTTGGCATAGGTGGACTCTGCTCAGTTCCCCATCATATATATATATACTCATAAATTTCTAGAACAGGACATTCTCTTAACATAGTTATCATGTTAAGAAAAATGAATATGAAAAAACACATGTCACAGTGAGAGGAGTAAAACCCCGCCTAATAGTCTATCCATCGTTCACTTCGATATATTTAAGTTATTCTAATCTATTAATTTATTTTATTCGGGTCCATTTTGTAGTTTAGTTTTCATGCTACGATTTCCATTGCAGCAATCCTCAAAATGCATACTTATATGGAAAATTTTCAAGTTTGTTATATTGATAAACTCTTAAATAACGAATAGCTTACGAAATTTTCCTATTAGAATATTTCTAATCAGTCATGTTCATACAAGTATCATAAATGTTATTTTGAAGTTGTCTGATAAATTTATGATCCTGAAAATGACCGTTTATGCTCAATTTTGTATTCTTCTGCCATTTTAAGAGGATCGTAAATTCCAAATAACTTACAAATTTCTTAAATTAGAAAATTAATACTCTATGGTATTCATGTCAGTATCCTAAATAATATTTCAAAAGTGGTCTGACACCTTTACGATGAAAATATCTCTCAAGATTGACGCTTGTGTGAAATTTTGACCTATTCTGCCATGTTAAAAAATTCGTAAATTTCTAATAACTTAACGAAATTTTTATATTAAAAATTTCATAGTGATATTCATGTGAGTATCCTAAATAATATTTCAAAAGTAGATTGATATCTTTACGATGAAAATATCTCTAAAAATTGACGTTTATGTGAAATTTTACCCTATACTGCCATGTTAAGAAATTCGTAAATTTCCCATAATTTTCGAAATTTTCAAAGTAGCATATTTATAGTTACTTATGTTCATTCCGGCATCAAAACTGATATTTTCAAAATGGTCTGACATTATTACAGTAAAATGCTTCCATTTAATGCACGTTTAAGTGAAATTTTGTCCTATTCTCCCATGTTAAAAAAATCGTAAATTTCTAATAATTTACGAAATTTTTTAATTCGAATGTTGTAAATAAATAGAATTCTTGCCAGTATCGAAAGTAATATTTTAAAACTGGTCTGACCTCGCTGCGATCATTTGTTCGTGATATATCGTGTAAACAGGCTAACAAACTAACGGACTAACACACTAACAGACACCCTACAGACACCATACAAATTTTATCATTTTTAAATTTCTCACACCTGAAAACGTGTAAAAAAGTCAAAAAACCGAGGTCGAAAATTTTCACGATTACCTAAGTTCCCCATACCTATAGTATGATGGGGAACTAAAATTAATTTTCTTCATATTTATTATTCAAATTTATTTGATATGTATATATATACATGTGTGTGTGTGTGTGTGTGTGTGTGTGTGTGCGTGTGTGTGTCTGAATAAAAAAAGGGGGGATATGAAAAAAAATACATTTTTCCCATTTTATTTATTTATTTTTCCTTTTTTAGTAAAATAATCTCGTGTGTTTAAAATAGTTAAATTTAAAGAAACGTTACTCGCCATCATTATTTTCAGCAGAAAAGGAATTAATTATATTTAAAAGAATGGTTTCTACAACCCTAATTATATAATTTCTAAACTAAAATCTGCATCAATTCAACTATATACATATATGTAATGCGAAACAAATTTTTCATCATTACCTTCTATTCTCAACAATCATTTGTTTAGCTTGTTAGTGAACCTACGTACATTTTGTAGTCTAATGATATGTAAAGGGAATTCATTAAAATTCATATATAAGCATAATTATCTAATTTGTATGTATTCAGCTAGACATAGTAGATTTATGAATATATAACTCAGAAATATACAAATATTTTCCCATGTCTTATTTAAATATATTCTCCTATTTGAACTATCCAATTACTTTTGAAACTTTACTACGTATTTTAAAAATAACTACTGATTTAGAATGTAAAATCTATGCTGAAATGCTTGTAAAATTAAATGTTGTATTGATGTAACTTGAAAAATTTTAATTGAAAAATATGCTTTAATAACTAGTGTGAAATAAAATTTTTTTACCTTCCTAGTTTATTTTTAATTTCATTACTCGAATATTGTAAGTAATAAAAATAATTTATTGAGCCAAAAATTTCGATATATATATATATATATATATTTTTTTTTTTTTTTAACCTGATTTATGTATTTTATGGTCACCCGAGTCCAAAAAACTGGTTTTTGGCAATTATTCAGTGTGTATTTGTGTATGTGTGTGGAAAATCGTCTGAGTATTATATCTCTAAAACTAATAAAGATATAACAACAAAACTTCAGGATAGGTGTAATGTTCAGCTTATTTTTTTCAGATTTTGGTGAAAATTGGAAAAACAGAAGTAGGAACGTATACCCGCATCTCATAAACGTCTCTAACGTTTTTCTTTAAAGCTGATTCGCAAGCACTATTTTTCGATTTTTTTGTAGCATGTATTTGCTTCTTTATTACTAGAAAATTGATAGGCGTCCTAATCAAATAGGTAAGTTATAGGTCTCAAATGTGGGTCTTTCAAAAACAGTTTTGAGGATTTATTTTTCTTTAATGCGGAATGTTGACTCACTTTTATATTTATTAAGGACGTATGTATAAATTTGCTCCTACAGGAAATTGCTGAACGTTTAAATTGTTAAATCAATAATCTTTTTTTTTTTTTTTTTTTTTTTTTTGACAATACTATTTTCGAAATGATTGCACAATATTTGAAGTACAGATAATGGAATTCGTGTGGTTGTTACACACCGGAATTTCTTTTTAAGTATATTGTTTGATAAGAAAAACATATCTCGCTATTTGGTTTTGTATTGAAAAATATCTATGTGGGACATTGTGTAATTATTAAAGATTGTTATTAGACAGTTTGAGGAAATGTATTTCATTTAATTACAACTTAATTAATTATTCGGAAATGAAAATCACTTAATTCTAAAATCTTTTAGCAATGATTCAGTACGAGAAATTGAATTTCCTGTCATTATATAAATTATTAAAAGGAATACGGACGAAGATAAATAATTATAAAATTTTCATATTTCCAAAACAACTTTTTAAGATGCATGCACAAGCACTGAACAAAGTTTCGGGTTTTCCAAAATCCAGACTTTCGTGATATCTGTGAATTTTCTTTTACCGGTAATGCTTTTAAAGTATTTACATCTTTTTGTTGTAAATTATTATTATTATTTTTAATTAATTAATTTACGGTTTTAATGTACCTTTTTTTTTTATTTTTGAATATTATCAAACTCAATTTTATTGCTTTGAATTCGTGTAACATCTTAACGTGATATCTATTTTGTAAAAAAAAATTCGCATTCTTCCTTTATTATTAGTATTATCAAATCTATTTTTCATGAACTTATATCACTACGCTTAAATATAAGACATTGCTTTCATGCTTCTATTTTTTTTTTTTTTTTTTTATGGATCCGTTCGCAGGGTTAAAAGTATTTAATTATATATCGACTTGAAACGATAGCCTCAAATTTTGCCCTTGTTAAAAAAATTCGACATTACTATTTGTGAATTTTCATTCATTGGAGATGCTTAGAAATTGCTTACAATTTGTTATTTATTCCTATTTACCAATTAATTAATTTGCGTTTTAAAATTCTGTTTTATATTTTTAAGTATTATCAAACTTAGTATTATCGCTTAAAACTTCTGTAATGTCTTCACAAGGTATATATTTTAAAAAAAGAGTTTTCGTATTTTTATCTTATTATTAGTCCCATCCCATTCAAAATTTATGAACTTATATCGCTGCACTTAAATATAATATTGCTTTGGTGCTGTTCCTTTCTTATTGATTAGTTCTCATGGTTAGAAGTATTTAATTATATATCAACAAGCATGGATAGCCTCAAATTTGTGTCTTGTTAAAAAAATATTCTAATTCAAGATTACTATAATACAATTAGGATAATATATAATATCTGAAATTATTATTGTTATGTTTATGCTACTTTTTTGTATATTATATATTCGAAAATTACGATAATTCTAATAAGTTTGATACCGCATTTTACACAAAGATATATACATATATACCTGTGCTTGTACTTTCTTGATTCGTATTTTAATAAAAAAGGGAATTTTGAAAGTAATATAAATATGTATATATATATATATATATATATATTAATCGATTATCTATATATATTATCAAAACAATCTAAATAGTTTTAACACAAACGCATTTAAATATATTATTAACAATTGGCGATTTTCTTAAAACAGTATATATATACTTCGAAAAATAACTAAAATAAAATCCTTAATTCATTCGTCAATCATAATTATATATATATATAACCTACAATATATATATATTGTAGGGGGGAGTGTTTGTACCTTGGAAAACTTTTCACATTTTAATTTGTAACTTGTAAAATTGAAGTTAAATTTATATTCTAAAGACAATATTTAAATACTCCAACATTCTCCTCTGTAATATATATATATGTATATATATATATATATATATATATATATATATATATATATATATATATATATATATATATATATATATATATATATATATATATATATATATATATATATATATATTATTTTTTATAATTTGAAAACAAAAAATGGCCAGCTATTTTAAATGGGAAGGGTAAATTGGCCTAAGGTACCTTGGAACATGCTTCAAAATTCAAGGAATAGTCTTAGCCTAAACCAAATATAAATAATTATTATATATATATAGATAGATAGATAGATATATAGATACATATAAAGCATTAAATAAAAAAAAATACACTTGCAGATGCATTACACAAATAATAAGTTTGAAAGTATAAATCTTATTTGTAAATTAAACAAGTATTCATAAAGTGCCAATTTTAACTTTCCATGGTCAGTTGTGTGATTTCTCGTTTTGACCTCTGTGGGAATTTAACACTTAATTTCTGGTAAAATATCATAATTTTCATATCCGTAAATAAATGTGTTTCTGTCACCTCTGCACTTTAAAGAATTTCATTGTTAATGACTTCCATTTTATTCAGATCAAGATCGTAAACAAGTGGTGTTTCTGGAAGTTCAAACATTGAAGTTAATATATTTATATTATTTATATTATTTCTATTATTTCAGATACTTTTGTATATATATATAATAATGATAATCTGTATCTGTTTTTTTTTTTTTTTTTTTTTTTTTTTGTAAGTGACTATGGTTTGATCATATTCGATATTGTCATCCTCTGTACTTGATAAAATTGGTGTATCAATATCAGATTCTGATCTGCTAATTTGTGGTGTATGTTATTCTCCCCCCCCCCTTCTGTATGCAATAGGTTTCTTCTCTGCAGTTTCAATTTCAATTTTACAGAAGAATCTGTTAAATACATGATTTTGTTTTTCTTCTATTGCCATTGTTTTTTCGAGATGAAGCTTTAAGACATGCCCAAATCATTATTGGTGATGTCATATGTTGAGAATCTGAAGAGGAACATGCTACACTACACATACAGCTGTTAACTATAATTTGTTGCATTTACTGTTAATTTATTGTTCTGTTTTTATATAATAATAATAATAATAATAATAATAATAATAATAATAATGATTAAAAATATTATAAGCTAGAATATTCAACGCAACTTACATCAATAATTAAAAAATAAATAAAATAAATAAAATAAATAAACTAATAAACTAATAATAATTTGATTAAAATCCCAATTTCAATCAAGCTAATTAAATAAATCCTGGTGATTATTAATGTAATACATAATAGAATGCTGATTTTTCCCAATATGTCGGAAACAAATATTATCTGGATAATATGCACTCTATTATAATGATTTAACTCTTTCTAGTGTCTTATTTATTTATTTATTTTTAGATTTGATCTTATTGGATTAAATTACCAAAGCCTAGAGCACTAGGAACTGTGCGAACCAAAGGACTTTTGCCTTTTGACGTTAATTTGAGTCAATACTTCAGTTTATGTTAATTTCAGTGAATTCATTGTATGTAATAAAATCGCATAAATCAATTTAACTTAAAAAAAATATTTACTTTCAATTTTATTTTATATTCTTTGTTAACTCCAGTCGTGTCCCATTCATCCCCATAGGTGTGGATAAATGGGACAATGCACATGCATGTAAATATATATATATATATATATATAGAAAGAGAGAGAGAGAGAGAGGTAGATAGATAGATAGATTGAGTGATAGATATATTATTAATTAAAAATAATAACTTTTTATTAAGAGTAATATGTTTATATGTAACTGATTACTGAAGTGTACTTATGAGCAATGTTAGACAATTATGAATTACATATGGTGAACGTTATCAGTAAAAAAAAAAAATGAAAAATGTCCCATTCATCCCCCTCTTCCCTATTTCAAATATTCTTGTTTTCACGGATGAAAATAGTTTTTAATAGTTTTTAGACATAATACATATTTGTAGCGTTTCGCCATTTGCTTTCCTACTTTGTAAATTTCATTTATTTTTCTTAAAGTTTGTTTTAGCTTGGCGGGGCGGAACGCTGCCGCGTTCCCAGATACAGCAGTATTTGTATCCATCTTATTCCTTTCTTTTTTCATATTCTTCAAAGACATTTTTACAGGCCTTTTTAAACAGACTGTATGCAAATTATGTAGAGCGTACATACTTGTATAAGTCACATAAAAAATGTGTATGAAAATGTGCTGCTTATTTTTATCATTAAATTGCTAAAATTTAAATTAATTAGTTAAAATCGCGTTAAAAAGGAATAAAATGTTAAATAAGCAAAATTGAATTTCATAATTTATATTTTAAACATAATGCTGCTGCAAATCATTGTACAGACTATATGTTTTAAAATACATACTATTGAAGATTTTTGTCTTTTTTATCAGTGATAATATCCAGTAATCGACATAATTGAATACATGCAGAAATACTTTCTGAAAGGTTTTATATAAACCAATTTTAATTTGAAAATATATTAAAAAGCATATATAAAAATTTAATTAAACTTGGTAAATGAGTCTTCGGTGAAATATTTTGATGGGGTAAAAGGGATATCAGGCAAATAAACCAGTCTGGAAAAAATCCGTGTGTGTAAAATAAACTGTCGGAAAAATATATCAGTTGGTAAAAGGAATTGTCGAGAAAACACACTTTCCAAGAAAATGACGTTGGGAAACTGTGCGTCGAGAAAATGACCAGATAGGAATAAAATTTCATTTATAATAAAAACAGTAAACTCTGTTAGAAATAGTAAATTTCAAAAGTTTCATAAAATATTATAGAAATGGTTTGAAAAATTGTGTACAATTTAAAAGAATTAGTATTAAATATCTTAATGAAAAAAAGAAAGAGGATTTTTTAAAAAATATATTCTACAATTTTCTTTTCTCAATCTTTTCAAAGTATGTCGAATGTTTTTTATATATTTAAGTTTATATTTCATGATATATTATACGAATATATTCTAGGTATAATATTATAATACAACTGTATTTGAGAGTAAGATATGTGCCGTGTGTCCCACACGTTTGTTGACATTTAAAAAATTAAAAATAAATAAATAAATAAAATGAAGGAATGTGTAAAATTAAACGCAGTTTGCAAAAAACTTATTCTCATAAAGGGATATATATATATTTTTTTTTTTTAAGAGTTGTATTTTCCGTCAATAGATGTCTCTGCACGTATTGACGTAACGAGAAATATGCGAATAAGAGTCCCATAAATTGCGCGCTTTTACGATTAACGCAATTTATTTCTTATTTTACCTCCTATTTATGCAAACACAAGGTTTTAATATGCAATGCTGACTTAGTGGATAAAGCGTTGTTATTGATCACGATTTCCCACAGGTAAGAATGGCCGACTGAAGTTGCAAATAGAGACATTGCTTGCAAAATGTAAATTTTTTTGCGATGGCGTCCACATAGGATGCGATTTATATATCTGTGAACACTTGCATGAAATTAAATACAATTTTTCACGGAAATGCGTGATTTACTTCCGTACAGCGCCCTCTATCCACGAAAAAATAACTATTATTATTTTTGTTTTTTGCCGGAAAAAAAGAAAAAAAATCCCCCTTCAAGAGAATTATGTTTTCGCAAACGACGTTAAATTCTACCAAAAATTTCAATTTTAAAGAATTTTTTAAATGTCTGATGACTTATGGGGCATAAGGTACTTTAAATATCCATCTACCGATATAAAACACATGAACGAGTTTCAAAATTTGCTCTCTGAAAATCATTTTTATTAAAGTCATATTCTTCTATACCGAACATCATTTTACCTAATCGGAATATCGTTTAAATTTAATCCCAAATAAATACACAGATTCTAATGAACACTGCATTAATAGCATTTCCATTGGATTAGATTCACTGAAATATACCGATAAAATTCTCTTTATAGCTTAAAATTACTTGAAACTTGGGGCATGAATAGAAACTTATTCAAAGAGAAATCTTTGGTCATACAAATAAAGTAATTTTAAAGTGTTTTATTATATAGATGTTTATATAAAAGACTCGGTATATACATGTGTGTGTGTGTGTGTGTAAAGTCCTAATATACACACTTTGTGATTGCAGTTCAGATTTTTTTTTTTTTTTTTTTTTTTTACTGAAACCTAATAATACATGATTGTTTAGTAGTCCGATGCTACATTAGCTTTCATCCATTCTGCAAGTGGAACTATGGAACATAAACTTTTTATACATTTTTTTTTTCTTTAATTTTAATATTTTCTTATTATATACAGGCTAAAGAACTCAAAATTTTCAGAGGTGTAACTGCAATTGAGCAAAATGGGGTTAATATCGAACTATGCCATAGTGTTGTTGCAGTTACTCCACTTCAACCTATTGATAAAGCGATTTTTATATTATGGAATCTATGTGATTTACGTTATTCATTTATTTATTTATAGTATATATTCTATTGAAATATTAGTTTTTTATCCTGTGTAAATGATAAAAAAATAATTTCAAAATGGTTATTATTTATCTATTATTAAAATCTGCGAAAGGTATCATTTATTTATTTATCTTTGAAAATCGGAATAAAAATTTCTTTTTTTAATTATATATATGTATATATATATGTGTGTAGCGGGCTGGCATTCTGTTCTTCTTCCCCCCTTACTTGGCTTTCCCGCAACTCAGAATCCAAGCAGCTGATCATTTGACGGAGTCTCAGAATATTAAAGGAAGTGCGTGATCATGACGTGAATGGCGTTACTTCCTGAGCGGGCTACTGCTAAAGAGCGCTGAAGGAATGCGGTTGGGAGTTCGACGAGTCTCCGACGTAGCTTGTGTGCGTGACGGGCACAATATGATTTACTTATGTGACGAATTATAGTTAATTTGACGAATTGTTGAATATACTTTGATAATTAATTTTAAATGCTCATTAGCATCTATGTAAATAATTGCAAATACTTTAATTCTTTATTAAATTTTAAGTGATTAATAGTAATTAAGTATTAGTTGATTTATACAGCCCACATATAAGTTCGCCTTCCTACATATATATATATATATATATATATATTAAAAAAGTATGATTTTTGTTAGAAATGATTAATATTTACAAATTATTTAAGCAAAACCTTTTCTAAATTTATTATGTTTAAATGGAAGGCATTACATTTGATTTAAGTGTTTTAAATAAATTATACACTTTTCAAAATACATATTTGAAGTTCAGCAGAAAATTCAATCTCAAAGCATTGGAAAAGTTTTACATAAAAATTTAGTTAATTTAATAAGATTTAAAATTTGCAACTTCTGCTGCTTTATAAACGGCTTTAGAAGTTTTCCAAAGCATATCTCTGAAAACGTATGCACTGGATTTAACTCTGAGTAACATGAAAATAAATTTTTGGAACGGTGATTGTGAATTCAGATTATGGAATTTTGAAAAAAGAGAAACGTTCGATGGAGAAAATTAGGAAGAAAGTCTTTCATAATTTCAAATGTCTTTGTAAAATTACATTGACAATTTTAACTGTAAAAGAATTTTTGTTAAATCCAGAATAGATTTCCTGTAACATTTGTAAATAAATCTTTGTGTGGCATTTTTCTTTGGTTGCGTAAAAAACGAAGCTTAAGTCTAATCTGAAATTAAAATATTAAGAGAATGTTATCTAAATAAAAATAAGAGTTTATTATTTTTAACTATGTATCAATATTATTTTTTTTTTTAAATTTTTTACAAGTAAAAGTATTGTTTTTGGGTCAAATTTTCGAAGTGGATTTTTACACGTTAATCCGAAACACAGGTTTCTAGTGGTATATTTTTAGTGGTACAGGTCTTTAGTGGAGGGTGTCTGTAAATCTGTCTGTATATGCCTGTTATCAACATATTAAAAAAAAAAGTTCAAACTCAGTATACTAAATATGTGACAAATAGGTGTTCTATAATACAATTTCAGCTAAGATCAAGTGTTTGCTTCTTGTGTTTGCTTCATCCGAAAGAATTCAAATACATTGCACCGATAATGCAAACAAAATCTTCTTAAAGTAAAGCATAAAAATATCCGAAAAAGCATTTAAAACACGTAATTGACATAATTTTAAACGTAATAGATATGTTAATTTAAGGCATTTGCGTGTCTTAATAGATTCACTGTAAATAGAAGCATTTTAAATTCAGTCCGACATGTGATTTAAATACCAATTCACACACAAAAAATATTTTAATTGCGTAAATATGCGATATTTTCGACTTCAAAGACATTCGAATTTTCAGACACTTGTATTACTCAGCAAAGTTTTCATATGGAATCTACTTTAAGCAATATCCATATCCTGTTTAAACATTATTCCACATTCAATAAATTTAATATTATTATATATAATAAGCATTTAAGCTATTTAAACTGTGTTAGGTTTATGAAATGAAATTTCCAACGAATAATACTCGTCTAGAGAATCTGTATCCTATTTCCCAGAAATTATGTATGATATAATTCATAAGACAACGTATTTTGACGCGAAATGCAACGAAACAATTAACTTCTCGCGAATCCTAATATAGATATTAAGAGTTTTCCATCCATTTGGCACGGGTTACTAGTATCCCATTTTTAAAGTAAACATAATTTCCTTTTCAGATACACTGGAAAAAGAAAATAACTAAAGAAATAATTTTTCATATGGGATGAATAACTTACGCTTGCGTTTTAAACCTCTTCAAGGAATATTGTTGGGATAATATGCAGAAAAATAATCAATGTATATATATATATATACATATATATAACAGTTAGAGATATACAATATATGTATGTATGTATGTATATATATATATATATATATATATATATATATATAGTTTTAAATAGCAAGGAATTAATAGGTGTAAGAATTTATGATATGCGGGCGTAAGTAAGTAACTCTTACATATATTTATTATTTTCCATTTAAAACTGTATATTTTTTGTATGGTTTTTAGTGTTGCCTTTGGCGCCTTTTTATTCAAATATATTTTAATTACTATGTAAATAATATATATATATATATATATTGTACGTGTGGGTGTGAAAATATTAATGCTTGTCATATTCTATTACATAGAGAACATTTTTTAAATACATATAAATAGTAAATGTCAATTTCATTACATTTTGTGCAAGATAAAGGTATTAAAATACGCTTTATAGAAACGTTATTTATGTAATGTGTAATGGTAATTCTTTGTGCCGTTCATTTGTGGTATTTCATTTTTAATAAGATATATCATATTATATGAACTTAAGTAGCATATATCTGTTTCAAGAATTTCCATGATTATTTACAAAAATACGAGCGTAGTCAGACAGATAAACTGAATTCATAAGCACTTTTCAATTTTGTTAGAAAGAGTTTAAAATTATGACACATTACATGAGGCGTAATAATATAATTAAATGTGTCTCAGGAAATTATCTTTAATAGAAGTAGTATATAGAAGTCCCAATATCAGAAAGGTCAATAATTTTTTTATTCCGCTTTCAGATACACTGAAAAAACAAAGTAACTAAAGAAATAAATCTTCATACGGTATATGAATAATTCTCGTTTGCATTTTAAACCTCGTAAAGGAATGGTGTAGTGAGAATATGCAGAAAATAATCAATATTTTTCCGTGACATTAATCCTTATGAGTTACGAGTTTGAGCAACCATAACTGTTATTAGAAATGGTACTCTGAGAAAAAAAAACTGTAACTGACATCTAGAATCTAAATTGCGGCTCTTGAAAAAATAGTTCCATGTCATCCTTATAAATTCTAGTTTCCTTTGAAAGCGAGTTCTAGAAACCCCTATTAGAATTCTAGAACGTTTGCTTATAGTATGGAGTGCAAAGGTATTTAAAAATCTCTGCAAATAAATGAGAAGGCAAGAAAAAAAGAAGGCGGGTTTCAACAACTATAATCTTGGTTTATTACCCAATTCTAGAAAATTAAGCGTTAATTTCTCGCAATAAAAGGTATTCAGAATACTGTTTCACCATCTACAAATGGGTAGACTAGAAATTCTTGATCATTTAGTCTATTAAGTTTATTGATATGGTTTATGCGCATAGCTCAGAAATCTATATTTTTAGTTTAAGGATATAGAAAATGTCCACTTATTCATTCTAGATGAAGGCAGTATATTTTTTTTCTCGGGGTATAAATATTCCGTGAAGTTGGATAATGAGCAAATGTGTCACTAATGACTGGACTATAAAATTTATGAAACGCCAAAAACTATATTCTATACGTTTCTGAAATTCGCTTAATATATTCTAATTTTGAGATACATTTTAGTAATTTTAATCTGTAGGTATGCCTAGCAAATTTAGTCTAATTTACGATAGTAATGTAGAACAATCTAGAGTAGAAACAGTTCAGATAATTGCTTAAAAAATGACAAATAGTAAGAAAATTTAAGGAAAACAACTTAGCAATATAAAGGATAATTTTATCAATGTTTTATTCATGCATTAATGCTTATATTAAGGTTTGAATAATCATTTTTTTCTTAACATTTTCATTGTGCGTTATAGAAATTCTTCTTTTGAAATAATGGATAATGGATTTTGCTTATATAAACTTCATATTTTTTTTTTCCATTTTTCTTTTTCGAACACATTTTCCTGCTTTAAATTTACGAAAGGAATGGAGCCTATCACTACATAGCATTTTTGGAATATTGTAATGAAAATGGAGTAAGTTATTAGTGTTTCTTTCATTTCATTTTACTCAAAATTATGCAGTTTAAAGCTAATATAAAAAAAATATGGTGTGAAACAACCACACGACTTCCATTACCCGCTATTACATGTATTATATGCATTTTTGAGAGATAATGTGATCAGAAAACAAAAAATTGACCTAAAGAGAAAATCGTTAGAGCCGTTTTTGAGATACCAACTTTTACAAAAAATCAATTATTGACCGGAAAAAAAAAATAATTACATACAAAAGCATATTTAAAAGTGAGTTAAAATGGCCAGTTTGAAAAAAATCCGTACAACCGTTTTTAAAGGAACGTCTTTGCGAGGCCTGAACTTGAGCTATTTATACAGGACGCCTATAAATTTTCCTGAACTAACCAACTATATCATTCGAAAGGACATCTAATAGAGTGTTTATATAGCAAGTTTGAAGAAAATCGTTAGAGCCGTTTTTGAGATACGGACTTACGGTCCCACTTCCGGTTTCCGATGTCCCACTTCCGGTTAAACTCAATTATTGACACAAAAACAATAATTACATACAAAAGGATATTTAAAAGTGAGTTAAAATGGCGAGTTTGAAAAAAATCCGTACAACCGTTTTTAAAGAAACGCCTGTGTGAGGCCTGAAATTGAGCTATTTATACAGGCCGCCTATCAATTTTCCTGAACTAACCAACTATATCATTCGAAAGGACATCTAATAGAGTGTTTATATAGCAAGTTTGAAGAAAATCGTTAGAGCCGTTTTTGAGATACGGACTTACGGTCCCACTTCCGGTTTCCGATGTTCCACTTCCGGTTTTTCAATTTTCACCAAAATTTGGAAATTTCATCTGTACACCAGACGTATTTCAATTTTAAAGTTTTGTAGATCTATCTTTATTAGTTTCTGAGCTATAATAGCCAGAAGATTCTCCACATACATACATACATACATACACACACACACACACATACATACACACTGGCCAATTGCCAAAAACCACTTTTTTGGACTCAGGGGACCTTAAAATGTGTAAATCAGGTGAAAACCCGATATCGAATTTTCAGACCGAATACAATACTTCCATTACCTACGGTAGTAGGGTAATGGAAGTAATAATTTTATAATGTTCTAAAATGTATTTATATAAGTCAGTTTTAAAGTTTTCTAAAATGATTTTTCTTATAAAATTAGTATGTGTCCAATATGCACCAGGTATTTGATACTTGTCGCTATTAGGGCAAGTTCTCACTGGGTTTTATGTCACACTAGTGATACGTTATGGGCAAGTGACGGCGGTTTGGAAAACGGCTCATAAGGTGGTCCGAAGACATGCAATCACACTTGGTGTATTTGGATGAAAGTAAAATTAATTTTACCTTTTCAGTCACGTAAAATTAATTTTATATTGTAAAAATAGTTAAAACTTTAAAAACGATATATAAAGACATTGAGTAGCAACTAACCCAATGGACAAAAAAAAAAAAAAAAAGACGCAATTGGATATTTTTCTTTCTTTCTTTTTTTTCTTTCTTGCAACCGCCAATTTTATCATTTAAAAAGCAAATTTTCGAACAAATCGATTTATGTCGTCGCCCACGTACACTTTAGGACTGAGCCCAGTGTTAAAAACTGTTGGTTTAAATGGCTCCGCAGAGTGAAAAGCAGAGTCTTTTGAACAATCACAACATTTAATAATATAGAAAAGTAGAATAACATAATGCGGGCATTTCTTGCCGCAAGCTTAGCAAAGCTTTCTCGAACAGACTCATATAAACCTCTCTCTCAGAGAAGCGAAGATGCGCTGTTGATTACGTAATACAGTTACGTCACATCTGACGTCATGACAGGTGTTCGCTAGTTAACAGATGATATGAGGAAACATGCATTGAAATCTAACATTTCTCCCTTATTCAATAAATGTTTCGAAAATAAAACATATTTATGCATTATAATAGCAGATTAAAAATTACAGAAAATTATTTTTATGCAAAAGTGACTTAAAATGAGAAAAGTGTTAGTAAAGAAATATAATTATAAGCAAATAATTATGGTTAATATAATAAAATAAAATACGTAAAATATAAGCAGTTAATTTCTTAATTAAAACACAGTTTAAATATATATATATATATTTAAGTTCATCAGTCCTGAGTATTAAGTCCTATCATATCACAACATTTTCCATGTTTATATGCATTTAAACTTTTTGTTAAAATATCTGCAGGTTGTTCATCTGATGAAATGTATTTAATGTCTATTAGTTTATTATTGTAAACTTCTCGCACAAAATGATGACGAATGTCAATGTGCTTAGAGCGATTGTGATAAACAGGATTTTTTACTAATCTCAGTGCAGATTGATTGTCGCACATGATTGCAGTCGGACTTGATACAATTTCAGGATCCAATTCTTTTAAGAAATTTCTAACATGAATTGTCTCTTTTGTGGATTCGGACAGAGGCATATATTCAGATTCTGTTGTGGATAGAGCAACGGTTCGCTGCTTTCTAGATTCCCAAGAAATTGGTCCACCGGCATATTTAAAGACATATCCTGTATATGATTTTCTATCATTTATATGCGATGCCCAATCGGCATCAACAAATGCTGTCAAAGGTTTATCGTCTCTGTAATACACAATTCCTAAATTTCTAGTGCCATTGAGATACCTTAGTATTCTTTTAGCAGCTATCCAGTGAGGTTTTCCTGGATTGTTATTAAACTGACTTAAATAATTTACAGCATGGGTGATATCTGGTCTGGTAGCAACCAACAGATACATAAGAGAACCAATTAATTGTCTATAAGGAATTTTTGACATGTATGATTTCTCTTCTTCTGTATTTGGAAACATTTGTTTAGTTAATTTTACATTGTTATCTAAAGGTGTATTCACCACTCTAGAATCTTCCATATTAAATTTATTTAGTAAATCTTCAATGTATTTCTTTTGTGTTATAGTGATGCTGTCCCTATCTTGATTAAATTCAATGCCTAAGCAATAATGCAGAAGGTCCATATCTTTCATTTTGAAAGATTCTGCTAATTTATTTCTTATATGAAAATAGTGCTCTTCACTTTTAGTGAGACAAATTAAATCGTCGACATAGACGATTATAATAGCATCAAAAGGATATTTTGAGTAATAGACACATTTGTCGGAATTCAAAGGGTTAAATTTCATTTTTCTCAATTTCTCATCTAATTTCTTAAACCACTGTCTTCCTGACTGCTTAAGACCATACAAAGATTTTTTTAATAAACACACTTTATTTTCGTGTATACCATTTTCAAAAAATTCAGGAAGCTCCATATAAATTTCTTCATGTATATTACCTTTAACATATGCCATAATGAAATCTAACTGGTATGCTGTGAAACCATTTTGAATAGCATACGCGATTGCAGTTCTTATAGAACTTAATCTGGCTTCTGGTGAAAAATTTTCCTCAAAATCTATACCTTGTTTCTGTGAACACCCTTTGGCAACCAATCTGGCCTTAAATTTTTCAATTTGACCATCTGGTTTGAATTTTGTTTTTAAAACCCATTTACACCCAATTACCTTTTTATCTTTTGGTCTATCTACAATTTCCCAAGCGTTTTGCTTAACTAAAGAATCATATTCTAATTTCATCGCATTCTCCCAATTTTTAGCATAATCTCCATTTAGCGCGTCGATTACGCTGGGATTAATTTCATTAAATGAGTTATCAGCTAATTGAGAAGTTTCATCTTTATATTTTGTATCTGTAATACATTCCTTACAAGACTTTTGAAAGTTCCAACTTTTAATTTTTTTAGGTCTGCCGGGACCACGTTTAAAAGGAGGATTGTTTATCCCTTCCTCTTGTTTACATATACCGTCAGCACTCTCTTCCCCTCCACTCACATCTTCTACGTTCCCCCCTTCAGAGTGGCTCGCTTCCCCCCTTTCCAAAAAGAGAAACTTTCTCCGTTGAATTTAGGGGAATGGGAAATCGATCCGCTGTTTCCCCCCTTGTGGATGTTTTCGCTTTCAGTAGGGAAAAGTGTTAGAGTTTCATTTTTAATATTACAATCATTGCATTTATTCTCTGACGGAAAAATTAATTCTAATTGATCAGTAGTGGCTGAATCATTTATTTCAAATTCGTCTATAAATCGAACATCACGACTTATGACAATTTTTCTTGTATCCTTATTCCATAATCTGTAAGCGCGTGATTCATTTGAATAGCCAACGAATATATGTTCGTGTGACCTAGCTTCAAACTTCCCTTTTGATTTTTTATTTAGAACAAAACATTTCTGTCCGAAAATTTTAAAATAGTTAACAGTTGGTTTATAACCGAAAAACAATTCGAAAGGTGTTTTATTTTCTTTAATTCCTTTAGTGGGACACCTGTGTCTAATATATGCAGCGCAATTTACTGCTTCAGCCCAGAATGTATTTGGAAGGTTTGATTGCATTAATAAACACCTCGCCATTTCGCATAATGTACGATTTTGTCTTTCAATTCTAGAATTTTGCTGAGGCGTCATTGGAGATGAATATTCGCGTTTGATACCGCATTCTTCAATATATTTATTGAATTCCTCGCCGCAATATTCCAAACTATTATCAGTATGCAGTATTTTAATTTTTTTTCCTAATCGATTTTCGACTGCCGCTTTATATCTCCGGAACGCGCACTTAGCTTCATCTTTTGTTTTTAGAAAATTTACTTCAATGTAACGAGATTTATCATCCAAAAAAGTAATAAAGTAACGTGATCCGACATGAGATTTAACATTTATAGGGCCACATAAATCAGAATAAACTACTTCTAATAATTCCTTACTATGAAATTTGTTTTCTTTACAAAATGGTTTCACAGTTTGTTTAGACTGAATGCATACTTTACAATCTTTTAAAGAATCTTTTTCATTAAAATTTAAATATCTTAACATATTTTCAGATTTTAATAATTTTAAATCTTTTTCATTTAAATGTCCTAATTTTAAATGCCATTTATAAAATTTGCTTACCTGAGTTGATGCAGCTATATCCACCTGCGGCTGAAAAAAATATAAATCACCTTTTCTCGTAGCACTTATAATCAGAGAGCCGTCCTGCTCCGTAATTTTTTAACCTTTTTCGGTAAATACAACTCGGCAGTTGTTTGCAGTAGCTTTTGACATAGACATTAAATTGCATTTCAATTTTGGAACGCACAAAACATTTGTTAACTTTAAATTGGTTACACCGTGATTACCGGGAACTTTTAATTTGACTGTTCCAACACCTGTGATCTCCGCTGTATCATCTACAGCTAATTTTATAAATGATCCAATTCTAGGTTCGAAATCTGTAAACGAATTCTTGCCATGAGCCATATGTGATGTCGATCCGCTGTCGAGACACCACTCGGAATGTTCTTGGAAAGAGTTACTGGCTGCCATCGTAAACTCTGTACTATCTTCAACCATAAAAGATCTATCTTTGTATTTATTCGATGACGTGAATTTTCTATCTGAGATCTTCTTTCTGCATTCTGAGGCTTTATGCCCTACTTTTGAACAGTAATTGCATTTGAAGATTGCATAATTTCTTTCGCCATACGTGTTCTTGTTCTGCACAGGCTTTAAGATTTCTCTTTTGTTCTTTTCAGGAAGATTTTTCTTGTGAGTTGTAAAATACGCATTTGATGATTCTTGATGCTTTTTATTTTTTCTTGACTCATATTCTTCCATCATTTTAATTTTCAGAGCTTCAGGCTGCGGCAATTCATCTCTTGCTTCAATAGCGCAACGAAAATTTTCGTAGCTGTCAGGAATACTGTATAAGAGCAAAATTGATAATAGATCTTCGGCTACTTGAATGTCCATTTATTTTAGCTTGTCCACTATATCAAAGAAAATATTGAGGTGGTCGGACATATTTTCACTGTCAGTCATTTTCTTAAAGAGTAGCTGCTTCAACAGGGTGGCTTTCTTTGCCGGTCCTCTCGATTCGTAAACTTCTTTTAATTTATTCCATACTTCATTTGAGGTGGTACAATGTTTAATATAACACAACTCACTTGGGGTAATTGCTAGGATTAAATCGGCTCTAGCTTTAAGGTCATTTTCGAGCCATTTTTCTTCGCCTCCGGCGCCTTCATCGGGCTTAATTTTCGTTCCGTTAGCATAACTCCAGTGATCATTCTTGATTAAAACAGCTTCTATCTGCAGCTTCCATGTGTCAAAATTATTTTTGGATAACTTTTCTATATTTAATACTTGCGACATATTTAATCAGCTATAGTAGCTTCTTTATAAAAACAGAATCAAAAATACTTTCGATTTCAGCCCTTAGGCTTAACAGTAAGTCGCACTTTCGTTTTAGCGAATGTTAATTTAAATTTTTAAAAAGTCCGCAGTAAGATGCGTGTCTCTGGGCCCATAACCATTGTTGGTTTAAATGGGTCCGCAGAGTGAAAAGCAGAGTCTTTTGAACAATCACAACATTTAATAATATAGAAAAGTAGAATAACATAATGCGGGCATTTCTTGCCGCACGCTTAGCAAAGCTTTCTCGTACAGACTCTCTCTCAGAGAAGCGAAGATGCGCTGTTGATTACGTAATACAGTTACGTTACATCTGACGTCATGACAGGTGTTCGCTAGTTAACAGATGATATGAGGAAACATGCATTGAAATCTAACAAAAACAAAATGCAATTGTCAAGAAAATTGTCATTTTAGAAAGTATTTAAAAAATGGCAATTAACGATGCAAAAGACAATTAACGATGCCATAAAAAGTAATAATGAAAAAAATAATCAATATGTGAGAGTTGGCAAAATAATTATATGTTTACGAAATATTAGTCAGATAGTTTTTAGCAAGATATAAATTTTTTTGGCTGTTGAAACTGGAAATTTGTCTTTAGGCGAACACGTTGCTCAAAAAATATGTAGTAAAATACTTTTTTCAAAAATAGAACGAGAATAATTAAACAAAGAAGATTAAAAAGAAGATCTAAAAAAGAAAGAAAAAAAAAGCCACTATTTAGAAAAATAATAATAATATAAAAAGATTCAGTTGAATAAAGAAGAAAAAAAACATTAAAAAAAATTATAAATTAATTATTGGGCGGAACTGGTTTTTTATGATGAGTCAAGTTTACTTTATTTCGATCTGGTGAAAAAAGCTAGTAGGACGACAAACATGTGACCGACTTAATGAAAATTGCACTCTTAAAACAGTGACATGCTCTCCGTGAAAATTTTTTATACTCAAAGTATAAACTAACTCTATGTATAACGCGGTCATTATAAAAATTGCGCCTGACCGACTATTTTGAAGGTATCTCAGACTTTTTCGAAAACAGCATTTCAAGATGATAATGCACCTTGATAAAGGGCGTCTGTGGTACGTTTGTTTGATTCAAATTGTTAAAATTACCTATCCATTCTAATGAGCACCTATAATTCTGTAAGTTATCATACATTTTTTCACTTTAAGTTAAATCTCATGAAGAATATCGTAGAATTTCTTCTTTACCAGACCTGCAAATAGTCCTAATTTCAATCTGCTCGAAAATGTTTAGTCTATAAAAAGGCGGGAGTGTGGGGAGAGGATTCACAATTTGCAGCCTACAACTCTGCGAGAACTAGGGAAAAAAATGATAATTGACATAGAGAAATTTCTGCGATTTATATTAAAACACTGCATAATACTATACCATTCTGCATTAAAACAATAATTCTGTATAAAGGGGGAAATAACCCAATTTAGATTACATATTTTTATTAAGTAATTGTTTAGATCTAACAAATAAGTAGATTTATACATATATATATATATATTAAAATATATCTTGTTATTTCATATAATAAATGACAATGGAATATAAAGTATGTGCGTATTATATTACGTTTAAAAAGAATGTTTTATGTAGAATTTCATTAAGTACTTTGTAAAGCATAATAAAGGAAAATACTAAATTGAAAATTTGCATATGCATCATTTCATCTCTTTAATACTATGCAAATGTTTATTTGTTTCAACCATTAGTTTTGAAGTTATTACAAATAGAAAAGTTATGACCTATTTTTCTCCAGTACGGCCTTTTTTTTTTTTTTTCCCTTAGTGTTGTTTTATTTCATGCTCTATAATATATATATATATATAGAGAGAGAGAGTTACCTATTGTACCTAAAAACACCCACTCTATAATTTTTCAAATAAAAATTTTGCGTTATATTATGTATCTATATATCTACGATTTGTCACTATTTTTTATTAGCATATAATCTCTTTTATGTATACATATGACAGAATGTGCATATTATTATTAAAGTAATTTTTAAATCTCAAAATTATATTTCATCGTGTTTTAATTTTATTCTAATCAAAATAAAATGCATCCATAATATTTATTACACGTTTCTACAGCAAAATTTATAATTTTCAGATTATACATAATTTTGAAAATCTGCCTAGGAATACGTCATGTCATTTCACCTGTTTCCTTACAACGTATGTGATACTTGTAGTATAAATTTATATATGAGATATAAAACAAGATTTGATCGCAATTGCTCAGAAAATATAATAAGATTATTATAAGACAGTTCCTTAAATGGTTGGAACGTTAGTAGTTATATCCATGTATTAGTTAATAAATTATTAATATTTTCTGTAAAATTGGAAATATATCTCTAAAAAACAAAAAATGAAAAAAAAATAAAAAATAAACCTAATTTTTTTTTTTGTTTTTATGCAATAGATATAAAATTCTACAGAAAACAAAAATTAATATAGTACGACATATGGTATTATAATCTATTCTTTCATATAGATGCATGCAGTAACTGTGTTTAAATCCCTAGCATAAGTTATTATTTTTAATTTTTGGTGTCATTTTAGCAATAAATTACAATTTATATAATAATTGCATAAGTAAAGATCTTGTCGAGAAACTTCCGAACTACTTCGAACTAAATTTCAAATTTCACAAAAGGATTTTACACTGAAGCAAATCCATTTCTTCGGCTCCATTTTTCTTAATTGCATTATAATAAAATGATCTTTAAAAATAGTAATATTTTAAGTTCATATTTTGCATATGTTAAATGAATCGTGTTGAATCATGTTTTGGCTAAACCATTTTTTTTTCATTAGCGAAAATAATAAATACTTTGATCTTAAAACAATCTAAAGCTTTATCCTAGTACATAAAAAAATATTTTTCGTGGCTGTGTACAAGAATATTAAGAACATTAATCAAAAGGTGTAAAAGCATTACTTCGGTTCTTATTTATAACATTAATGAAAAAATCATTGTTTTCCCAATAGCGCAAACTGCAATGATAGTATTTAGGAACGACAGCAGTTCATAAAATACGTACTCAAGATTTTCTTTTCTTTCCTTTTTCTTGTTTTTACTTACTCACCTTATGAAGTAAATAATAATATATCGAAAACATTAGTAAGAAGTGTTGTATGAAAATAGTGATTGCAAAATAATATTTTTGTTTTCTTTTTAGAACACAAAACATTTGTTTGAAGTTTCTTGTGTAGATTATTGTATACGTACTTAAATAATATATTTTAAAGATTAGTCCTTGATATTGTTGTTAAGAATTATAATTTAATATGAATAAACATTAAATACAAAATTAAATTTAACAATAGTATTTTTATTTTCATAAGCTGTAATTTGTTTTCGCGTGTTTAAATCTTATAATAATAAAATAATAAAAATGAAAAATATATGCGCTAAACAGAATTAAATTTAGTACGACAGTACCTGTTTTAATATTTTTTTTTTCATGCAGTAACGATGTTTCATCCCCCAGCATCAGCTATTTTATTAGTATTATTATTATTATTATTTAATTTCTTTCGTATAGCTTAGCAGAGATGTCCTATGATAGCTTTTAAATTTTTTTTGGCATTTTGATGATGAATTAAAATGGCCATCACAGCTGAGTAAGTAAACACCTTGGCGAGAAACACCCGAGCTACTTCGCTGCCAGATTTCAAATTTCGTCAAGGGGTTATATATTGAAGCTGTTCAACTTCTTTTGAGAGATTTTTCTCAAATTTATTTTAATTATTTAAAAGAAAATGCGTGTATATTTATTTATTTATTTATTTATTATTATTATTTTTTTTTTGCCATTATTTTTTTTTCAATAATTTTAAAGTTAAAATGAGGTTTTTACTATATAACTTTCAACCCATTATCCGATTAAACTAAAAAATACGGCGTTAGCTATATTTTGTCTTGATTAGTAAGTGTAACAAACATTGATAAAATCTAAAAATCCGGACTAAAAATCCGGACAAATACAATTACAAACTTTCAGCTTTATACATTTAGATAAATAGAAACATGTTTGTACATTCATCCAAAGTGTGAGTTGTTGCCGACGCAGAAACAGCCGATTAAAAGAAAGAGTTTGATCTGTCGTACTAATATGGATAGATATATGGATAGAGATATTATCTTGTTGTACAAACAATTATTAATATCTGCAGTTATTATTTCTGAACTTAGTATATTAAATATGTACAATGAAAAATTATTTTGGGAATTGTTAAAAACTATTATTGTTTTGTACATTTCAAAATATGTCTATAAATGCATTTATAAAAAGAAATAGTACACATTGGCGAGAAAAATTAAAAAGACAACATATTTTTAATTTTTTTGTGTATAACTTGTACACAAAATTACAGGTGAACATAAAATTTGGATGGCATGTTTGGTATCGAAAATATCATCAATTTTAATATAATTTTAACATGAACAATAATTTTTAAACTGAGATTAATTTTTCTCAGTGTTAAATTTCAATAAAAGAAAAAAAAATAATAATAAAGAGATTTAGAAACAGAAAAAAAAGAAAAAAGTACATGAGAAATGATGATAAAGTTGCATGAAAAACAGTAAAGGTATACATGCCGATTAATGTTAATGTGAAGCCGGATTTTTCTTTCTATACCTACTTTATATTTTTCAAGTAAGAACATTTTCAAAAATCATTATTATTAGTTTGTTAACCACAAAAGTTGACAAAAAAATAAAAGTGTCAATAAATAATTTTATCAAGAATATCCCATACAATTTTCATGCTTGTATGGATATTTAATTTATATATATATATATATATATATATATATATTCAAATATGAACGGAAAGAAAAGGAAAATTAATGCAGAACGAAAATTTATACTTTAATGTAACATTTGGAATGATTTACATGTTTTTCTATCTGCAGTGCATTTTTTATACCCTTTTTAATTCAGTTTCTTTTCTGAAAATTTTTAAGGTTTCATTTATTTATTTATTTGTTTAAAAGAAAACTGAATTAATGTAGGTATCAAAATTATTTAACAATTTGGTAATGGATATGCGATGTAAACTTGATTTTCAGATCTCATTTGTTTAAAATTTTTGTTCATAAAAATAAAAGAAAAAAGAGAAGAAAAAAAATGAAAAATGAAAAATCAGTTTGTCTCTTTAGTTTTAACCGCCAGCTTACATTATATATATATATATATATTGCTACAAAGTCAGCTTTCTTTACAGCCGGCGTGGCGTATAGGCATGTCTCTGGACTGTCACCCAGACGGCCTCAGTTCGATTCCAGCCGGGGGCAAGTAAATTGAAAGACTCTAAAAATTATTTCTAAATTCTTATGGTTATCTTTGCATATTTAATTTCCCATTCTAGCAGTTTCTAGAATATTCTAATTTATGTTAATCTTGTATTCTGGAATATTCGAATATTGTATATAAGCGACTTGTTCCTCAGTTTGTGTATGTTCTCAGCCGAGTGTAGCTGTGTTACAAGTTTGTTCTACTAATAAACTACGTTTGTTACTTAACTTCGTGTGTTCACTTCGACTCTTCACGACATCTATGTGACATTTTGGTGGAGGCGCCGGGTAAATAAGCCTTGCAAACGTGGATAACAGTGACAATCTCCGTAGAAGTCTCCCTTTAAGAGGACAATCTCCCGAGTACGGACTATATTTTCCAGAGAGCAAAAAGAAGAAAACGAAAATGCCAGAAACCAAAGTGCCAGAAGAGACCAAGCCCGTCGTATTGACTCCTACCTACCAGCAACCAAGGAGCCCATCGACCTTCCGAGGAGAGCCTGGAGAAGACCCTCTGAAATGGCTTAAAGAATACGATAGAGTGGCTAAATTTAACAAATGGGATCACATGATGTGCTTAGCCAATGTGTATTTCTTCCTTGATGGTACGGTAAAGCAATGGTACGTAAACAATGAAGATACTCTGAATTCCTGGGAGGTGTTCAAGAAGGAATTAAGCGGCCTTTTCGGCGACAGACAAAGGTATACCAGGAAGGTGGAAGAACAATTGAAGTACAGAGCACAGCGGTCAGGAGAGAGTACACAGTCCTATATACAGAGTGTCTTAGGTCTGTGCCAGTAAATTGATCCTTCAATGTCCGAAGTCGAAAAAATGTCTCACCTAATGAAAGGCATTGCAGAGGACATTTATCAGACCCTGCTGACGAAAGAAATCAGCACCACAACTGATTTCATTAAATGGTGCAACTACATCGAGGATATGAAGCAGAAGAGGGTTAGACGACAAAGATTCGAGAGGATTCCGAACGTCGTACCAGTAGCAGCCATGGAGGAGGAACCAGATTTGGTATCCCTTGTCCGCCAGATCGTACAGGAGGAAATCCATCAACTGATCAACCAGACGAAAGAACCTTCAGAGTCATGTTCGCCATTCCTAGAAGGAATAGTCCAAGACGATGTTCAAAGGGCTCTAGCCCCCGTTTCAGCAACACCAACCAAAACTCCACGACGACCAACATATGCCAATGCAACCAGGGAATCCAGAGTTCCTATCCAGAGATCACCCACGTAGCCGAGAAAAACTGACCTTTGGAGAACAGCTGACAACCGACCAGTCTGCTTCCACTGTGTACGTCCTGGACATGTTGTGCGTTATTGCCGAGAGAGAAAGGCTATTTTCGACAGTTATCGACGCCGCCGACAGAACCCCGACGAAATTGACGCAGAAGAAGAACTTCACCGACCAAGCTTCACTCGCCGTTCAACTCCTTGTCCAACTAGAGGCCGATCTCCAACACGCCGTTTCAGATCACCGTCGCCATATCGTCGATCAAGTCGATCTCCAAGCCGCAATAATGAGGAAAACTAAACGGAGCGACCTTCCAAGGAGGTGAGGACGCATGTAATCAAAATCCTCCGTCGGCCGCAAAGATGACTGGCAACCATTTAGACGTAATCGTGGATAAAAAGCCGGTACGAGCCTTAGTGGATTCTGGAGCCTCATTTTCTGTCATCTCCGATAAGTGTCGTCGATCTCTAAAGAAGGTTCTGTTTTCTGAAGCCAAGAACGTTATGCTCAAAGTCGCCGATGGAAATTTTGTCCGGCCGATGGGAAAATGTGTTTTACGTATTCTCATAAATAGCAGAGAGTTGTCCTTTGAATTCATTGTTTTGCCGCATTGTAGTCATGACATAATCCTTGGATGGGACTTTTTAGAAGCTTCCAAAGCCGTGATAGACTGTAGACAGCGTGAACTATTTTTAGAGGACGTTTGCCAAGACCTCGCAGCGATGGATGCCTGGAAGTTGTACGCCACAAGAGACTACACTCTCAAGCCCCAATCTTTAACTAAAATAGCAGTTTCAGGATGCCAAGTATGAAGAGACGTAAATGTCGTCATAGATGGCAATAAACATCTGCTTTTCGAGAAGAATTTCGCTATACCATCCATGCTATCCTTATACCATAACGGGCAAAGTGAAATCTGGGTCGCAAACCTCCAGTCCAGAAACCAAGTCATTCCGAAAGGAATGTGCTTAGGCCTAGCCGAACCCCTGAATGAAGGACATTTATGTGTGATTGCCAATACGACTGATGGCCTGGATACACGAGACACGTCAAACTCCCCGATGGACTGCTCCCGGATGTTGTCTCCCGAGTTGAGCAACGAACAAAAAGCCAAGCTAGCCGAACTGCTTCGAGAGTTTTCCGGAATTTTTGAGAAGACTGACAAGTCGACAGCCTCACGGACGAATGTGAAACACAGGATTAATACAGGTGATCATACTCCAATCAGCCAACGAGCCTACCGCTACTTGATAAAGGTATCATCCAGCCATCCGCAAGTCCCTGGTCATCACCCGTGGTGCTCGTTAGGAAAAAAGATGGAAGCTGGCGTTTTTGCGTTGATTACTGGAAGCTCAATAAGATCACGAAAAAAGATGTCTATCCTCTACCTCGTATAGACGATACGCTAGACTGTTTAAAAGGCGCCAAGTTCTTTTCTTCCATGGACCTCTGTTCTGGCTATTGGCAGATAGAAGTAGACGAGGCGGATCGGGAGAAGACGGCATTTTATAACCCCCGAAGGCTTATATGAGTTCAAAGTCATGCCGTTTGGACTCTGCAATGCCCCTGCGACCTTCGAAAGAATGATGGACAATTTGCTACGCCATTTAAAATGGACAGTGTGTCTTTGCTATTTAGACGACATCCTAGTATTTTCAGAAACATTTGAAGACCATCTCACCCGACTAAGGCTTGTTTTGAAATGTCTTCAGGAAGCTGGTCTTGTACTCAACCCAAAGAAGTGTCTGTTTGCGGCCAAAGAAGTAAAAATACTAGGTCATCTTGTTTCTAGTAATGGCGTCCGTCCAGATCCCGACAAAGTGAAAGCCGTAAGCAATTTTCCAACTCCGAAGAATGTACATGATATACGAAGCTTTCTTGGACTTTTCTCATACTTCCGAAGATTTATTAAGGGCTTTTGTTATCTCGAAGAACCCTTGCAATTGCTTCTAAAAGGTGATGCGAAGTCTCATTGGGGTCCTGAAGAGGCCAAATCCTTCAAAAGTCTGAAGTCAGCCCTCACTTCTGATCCAGTATTAGGAATGTACGACGAAAGCGCCCCTACAGAAATTCATACAGATGCCAGTGGGTATGGTATTGGGGCAGTCCTCGTCCAAATTCAGAACAATGCCGAAAAAGTTATAGCTTACGCCTCAAGAACCTTGGCAAAAGCCAAAAAGAATTATTCCACCACAGAACGGGAATGCCTTGCCATTGTATGGGCTATCAATAAATTCCGGCCGTATCTATTCGGAAAACATTTTACTGTTGTTACAGATCATCATTCACTATGCTGGCTTATGAGTATAAAAGATCCTTCAGGAAGACTGGCAAGATGGGCCCTTCGACTTCAAGAACATGATTTTTCAGGGACATATAAAACCGGTCAGAAGCACAGGGACGCTGACGCACTCTCGAGAAATCCAGTGGACGTCAAACAAATTTCTAGCTGTGACTACGAGTATGAACCTTGCGATTGAACAGAAGAAAGACCCAGATCTCGCAAAAATTATTCTTTCGAATAACCGCTCCAACGCGGATAAAAGAGATTTTGAATTAATTGACGGAGTACTATGTAGAAAAAATTTCGACCCTGATGGAAAAACGTGGCTGCCAGTCATTCCTAAACATCTACAAGTGGACATACTGAGACATTTCCACGACGCTCCCACCGCAGGACATCTTGGTTTTGCAAAAACTTATGACAGAATCCGCAAAAGGTTTTACTGGCCTGGGATGTACAGAAATGTTGTTCGATATGTGATGCACTGTCGAGAATGCCAGAGGAGAAAATCCGTTCCTCAACGACCTCCTGGACGCTTAGTTTCCATTCCTCCAGCTATAGCACATTTCCATCGCATTGGGGTCGATCTTCTAGGAAGATTTCCAAAGTCTACTCGTGGGAACAAATGGATCATAGTCTGTACTGATTACTTAACGAGATATGCAGCAACGAAAGCCTTACCGACCGCTGAAGCCAAAGAAGAAGCGAATTTCTTGCTCGAAGAAATTTTCTTAAGGCATGGAGCTCCCCGAGTGATTATCACAGACCGTGGAGCTGTCTTCCAATCCAAACTTGTTTCCGCTCTCGTCGAATTGTGTAATGTCGATCATCGGATGACGACCGCATTCTTCTTTAAAATTTCATTTTTATAAAATTCAAAAACATTTTTCTGTAAAATTAAATTGTGAATAATTTAGGAAAATTTCTGAGATAATATTTTCAGAATTCTTTTTTTACTTTCTTTTTTTTTTTTTTTTTTTTTTTTTTTTTTTTAATAAAGAAATTGCAATACATAAGTTTTTTTTTTTTTTTTTTTTTTTTTTTTTTAATAAAGAAATTGCAATACATTAGTTTTTTTTTTTTTTTTTTTTTTTTTTAAATATTTCATGATATAAAAGAAGTTATTACGTACTACATATAAATTTTACCAATACGTTTCATAAATAAAAGGAAAACGGAATTTTTATTAAATTAAAATGTCATTAAAAAATAATTATGCGCTTTGGTTACTATGGTGCTATCAACAGTTTATTTCAAGGTAATAAAATGAACATTTTTATACGGATTTTTAAAAGATTAAATACTTTAAGAGATCTTTTGTATGTAATATACGAGTATAAAGTGTATAATCTCACCAATCTCATTTTTGCAATGAATACATTTTTATTTTGATTACAAAACAACCTGAAGTCACGATTACAAAATAGCAAGATCAAAACAGAAACATACCTAAAATGTCCCAGTTATGAATCGGAAGATTTTTAGTGCACGCCCCTTTTCCACACCCCTTTATATTAAGTGTAATTATCTCTAAATAAGTATAATATTACACTAAAAAAAAGGATGGTGTGAAAAAAATGGCGGGTACTAAAAATATTCCGTTTATTAATGAGATGGTTGGTAAGTATGGAGTAGCTTTTATGTTTTTTCACTTTGATGTGCTTTTGAAAAAAAAAAAAAAAGTACTTTAAAATGCCATAAGGTATGATGAATTATCATGGTAAATAAAACTCCCCTTACCAGAGTTGCAAGATTAGGGGACATTTTTATTGAATATCCACCACTAAATTTTAATTGCACCGGTTACCTGATCACTTCGGATATTAATAGTCCATTATGTATATAAAATATGATTTTTCAAAATTATTAGTGACAGGTGAATAAACAAGTGTCCTAAT
>OZ005654.1:21787186-21861186 GCA_963930645.1 Salticus scenicus
CTGGCAACTCTAACCCTTACATCCATTTCTTGGAAAAAATATTGAAAATGAAACAACAATTTAATGTGGCTAAATAAGGTATGTATGAATCAGCAAATTTCGTATTGAAACGAATCCAAGCTTAAATTAGACAGCCTAGTCGAAAATACATGGTAGATTGGAAATTTTGTGCAACACAGTGGATGGGACAAAATATGACCTTAGACGTTTTATCTCTTTCTACCAAAACTATCGAAACAGATGCAAGTTGCAGGAATGCGCGGTGCAGTGGTAGAGCGTTTGGCTTGAGTAAAGATGGCCTTAAGTTCGATCCCCGCCTCGATAAAATTTTGAATTTTTAAATTTAAAACAGAAAACAATCTTTATTTATTTATTTATTTATTTATTTTTTTAATTATTAAAATAAATGAGTAATTTTAGGAGAAATTATTTCATATTAAATTCAGTAAAAATCCGTTAAGGTTTTGTGGTAGTATTTTATGTAAACTTTATTTATGCATTTATTTATTTTAACCCATGAAACTAATAACAAGTGTTAATAGTCTGTACTTAATTGGGTTATTTATTATTCACGCATTTTTGCATGAAAAATCCAGAATAGACAACACACGTCGTTTAGAAATTCGACATTTTAACTTTTATTTCAAATGTTTTTTAAACAACTGTCAAAATCCATGTTCTTGGGCAAACTAACAATAATATTGAAAACAAGAATAATAAATTTTCAAAAATATTTCACTAATTTATAAACAATTTGCATCTAAAAGTTTCAAAATCTGGCAATATTCGAATTTCATAAATATAGTTATCTCAAGGAAAAGGCAGATATTTTAAAAAAAGGTTCGTGATAACAATTTTTGACGACGCACAAAATTATAATGCAATTTATATCTTGTGCTTCCTGAAAAAAAAAAAATATATATATATATGCTTTTGTTCCATTTCCACTTCTAGCTATAGTCACTATAAATTAAATTTGTAAATTAAAACAAGAATTACTTATTTCTGATTAAATAAACTTATATTTTTAAATTCCTTGTTAATATTTTATTCATTAGAACACTCGTTTAATATATATATACACATTTTATTTTTACATGAAATAAAAAATGTTTTAAATTGACTTTGCCAGGATTCGAATGCACAATCTTATTTTCTCAAACAAAAGTGCTAAGACTGGCCACGCTTTTCTTTGGTTTTCATAGAAACAGTTAAAATTTCTAGGATTATAACATGCCCAAAGTGTGCTGTTGCTCAAGATTTTCAATCTCTTCTATCTTTTCGCCCATGGTCTATAATTTAATCTTGGTTATAATTTAAGCACACACACACACACACACACAAAAAAAAAAAAGAGTTAATTAGAAAATGGAGTAAAAAATACAACCATAATCTTTTTTAATATACCACAGTTGTAGATTTTTTCTCTCTTTTTGTTTTGTTTAAATAGTATGTTTTGGTACGGATGAATCGCGCTTGGCATCTATATATATATAAGGCAAAGAGATTTCCTTGCACTCTGTTTGCTTTTGTGTGGACGCAAGTTGCCACCAAGTTTTCATAGCTTAGTTAATTTTAAAAATCTAATTGTCCGATCGATAAGCTGTTTAATCCGACGGATATTCAGAACAATCGCTCCTTTTATATGTAAACGGCTAAGAGATTACCTTGGACTCAGATTTTTTTAAATTAACTAAAGTAGGAAACATTGGTGGAAACTCGCGTCCACACACAGATAAACAAATTCGACAGATTTCGAAAACTCGCCCTTTTTATTTGGTACCTTATTTCTAACGAAATTTTGATTAGATTTTTTTAAAGTAATTAAAATATGAAACTAATAACCTGGTAATAGCTTAAAAATTGGACATTTAAAATTCTAATAGCAGCCAAAAATAAAATAAAATAAAAAATAAATAAAAAAAAAATATATATATATATATATATATATATAAAGTTTTTTTTTTTTTTTTTTTTTTTTAAGCGTAAAATGAAATACGCTTTCACGCGAAAAAATAAATAAATAAATAAATAAAATAAATAAATAAATATTAAATTTGTTCATGCATGTGAAAAAATAAAAAAATGAAAATGGAGTATATATATATATATATATATATATACACACGCACACACCTCAATTTTAGATTTTTTTTCCTTTTGTTAAAATAGTATGTTTTTGTCACGGATAAATTCCGCTTGGCATGAAAGCTATTGCAGCATTATATTAAAGAGATTTACTTATTTATAATCCTGGGAAATTTTTTTCTTTCCGAACACTGTAGTGTGGAAAGTATTGTAATCATGTCAAAAATCCGAATTTGAGATTTTGAAGTTTCTATAAGTTTCGAGGTCCCCTGAGTCCTTTTTCACTATTTTTACGATGATGTATGTGAGTGTGTGTGTATATGCATGTGTGTATGTATGTGTGTGTGTGTGTGTGTGTGTTAGTCTGGGTGTGAACACGCTAGTGTCTAAAGGCTTTGTTCGAATAAGGTGAAAGTTAGTACGTATATTGTAAGTCACCATAGTACGAACCCTATTGATTTTGGTGAACCTAGCACTTATAGTTTTTTTACAGGAACACCAAGAACAATTCTTTATCATGGCCTATGGGGCCAAATTTTTAAAAGTGCGATAGCGTCTAAACGCTTTATTAATCTGAGCAAAAAAATTGTAAACATGTTATAGGTCACAGTTGCACGAACTTTATAGATTTTGGTGAATTTAGCACTTACAGTTTATTTACAGGAGCACAAAGAAAAATTCTTTATCATTATGGCCTATGGGACCAAATTTTTAAAAGTGCGATAGCATCTAAACGCCTTATTCAGTTGAGCTGAAAATTTATATGAATATTATGAATCACTGTTGCACCTACTATAAGCATTTTGGTGAATCTAGCATTCATAGGTTTTTATAGGGACACAACGAAATAATTCATTATCATTATGATCTATGGGCTCAAAGTTCAGTAGCGTTAAATAAAACATCGTGTAATATATGGAGAAAAATACTCAACACTTTATTATGGTTTTCTCTCTTTTGTTTGTTAAAACTCCTCTCTCTTTACTTTATCTACAAAACTGTTAATTAATCAATGTTCGGAAAGTCGAGTGGAGTCACTCTAGATTTTAAAAATTTGATGCTGAAATTGATCGGACATTTTTCGCCAAGGACTCCACTTTCTCAAAAGCGACTTTAAGCCAAGTAATTCATCAAAACTATAAATAAGATATAAAATATTGAAAAACAGGAAAAGAAAGAACAGGTAAGAAAACAGAAAACAAAACAAAGAAACAAAAGAAATAATCACATAAAGTGTGTGTTTTTGTCTAAAGTGGCGATAAAATTTCTAATGTCACCAAGGGGAGCGATATTAAAGCTGTACTATGATCAGGTTTACATATTTCATTTTTCCATTATTTATTTTTCTTTATGCGAACTACTATTAACTAACTCAATTACTATTATAACCCGAAAAAATGTTTCATGCGATAGACATAACCGATCATACCACATTATAATATTATATTTGGTGTGAAATTGTTGTCATTTTATCGTTGATCGAATAAATCAAATAAATATAGAAAATAACGTGATTAAAAATATTATGTACACCACGTATAGTGTTTTTCATATGTAACTGGGATTCAAATATAAAACTGTTACTTCAATTTTTTCGATGCTGTCCGTTTTGAAAGTGCCATCTGATAAGAACGCAAATGGTAGCCTACTGGTAAGCTATTGTTACAGACAATAGACACCAGCATCCGAGAGTGGGCGAATGAGTGGGTCGCTGCCGAAGGCAGCTGAGAAATCAAAGCGGGCTTTAGAGAAATTTTAAGATTTATTTTTATTTATTTATCTATTTATATAAATCGATATAGAAAATTTTCCTTCGAGTATAGTGACCAGCAAAGCGGGCAAAGCCTTCGTTGGTTCACGACCTTAATTATGTTCATAAATTTAAAAAGGATTCTATTAACAAACTTTGATCTATTGGCACACAAGCAGCATCTGGCCGAGTTTTGTACATTACGAGTTTGATTAAAAAAAATTTTCCCACCTTCAGAATTCGTTTCGTTCCCGAACCGGGGATTTTCTAGTTTTATATAAATGATAAAAAAGAAATCATTTCAAAATGATCGTCATGTATATTATACTATAACTTGGCGGAAAACATCATTTTCTTTATTTTTCTCTAAAATTGTAAATAAAAATTTCTTTCAATTAGATACAAAAAATGTTCTATTTTAATGCAAACGAAACTTTTATCTTTTGTTGGAAAATATTAATACTTACTTGCAAATTTTTATTAAATTTCATTACACCATTCGAAACATTTTGTACTTTTATTTAAGTTTAAATGAATAATACAAAATTTTATTCAAGTTCAAAATTAATTTAAGTCTTTGCAAAGTATATTTGAAAGTTTTGCAGAAAATCAAATCTGAAAGTATTGGGAAACTTTTACATAAAAATTTGATCAAATTAATAAGATTTAAAATTTGCAAGATCTTGAATAAATTGTTTAGATTGAATTTTTCCAAAGCATATCTCTGAAAACTTTTGTGTTGAATGTAACTTTGCGTAGCATAGAAATTACTTTTTGGATTATTCACTATGAATTTTGCTTAAAAAGTTTGGTAAAAATAGAAATATTTAATCACGAAAGTTTAACATGATTTCAAATGTCTTTGTAAAAGAAAAGCATCATAATTTTTAAAAAGTCTTTGTTAACGAATTTGAATTAGCAATGGAATATGTTTCATATAACGATTGTAATTTGATCATTGTTTTGGAAGTTTATTTATTTATTTATTTGTTTATGTTGTTAAGTAAAACACAAAGAAATTCTAATCAATTAAAATATTTAGAAAACAATTTAAAGACAAATAACTAATTTGTTATTAGTTATGTAGCATTATTTTGAAATTTGTTACTTTTATTTTGATAAAATGCTGAGATAATACAAATCTTATACTAAAATAAAGGGAAAAAAATTAGTAGATTATCAAAAACCTTTAACAGGAAGAGAATCAAGAAAATTCATTTTAAAAAACAACCAATAAATTAAAAAAAAAGCTACACAAAACAAATGCGACTAATGTAAATAAATTTTCATATGGAATGAAAAAAATCTTGTGAAGTTTGAAAAATGAACAAAGGATGATATTGTAAGTAGAAATCAAAAAAGCAACAATTAGTTTTACCACATTAATCCGTGCGAATCACGAAGCTGAGCACACACGATTAGGATTGATATCTTCATTATCTATGATATCTAATGACCAGACACTTTCGATATTAGATGCTTGTTGATACATCTCAAAAAGTTCTGGACACGCAGCATAATTAACCCAGTGCAAAACCAATTTCAGGAAACTTGACAGATTATATTAGACACAGCACATTGCAATCAGGATGCAATATTGAATATCTATTGAATTATGACAATTTTCACTAAATGAGTTTTAGCTACACATGTTCATGTTTCAATGAAATTTATTTGACTAAATATAATAGCCAAGAGTATTGAGCAACTCGTGTAGATTCAAAGAGGTGTATGTGATAGAAATAACTGAATTTCAGCTCTTAAAAATAAGCAAAATGATAACGGAATTTTATCATTATTTATTTACAATAAATGAACTGAATCAAAATAAAAATGTAAGTAAATCTAAAAGTGTAAAAATGTAAGTAATCAGTTTTGAGATAGTTGGTGATGTTCTTAAAATTGCCAACTTGTTTGTTTCGTGATAAGAAGTTCTAGCTTACATGATCTGTGTAGAAGTTTAAAGGCGATAACAGCGCTATTCAGGGAATCTAGCTTTATCTACCGAATATATATATATATATTTGTGTATGTGTGTATAGCAAATGTGCATTCTACCTACAAAAAAGAAACCGAAACAATATGTTCAAATTTTACGAATTTTATTATTTTTTTTTTTTTCATTTAAAATTGTAAATCTAGACAAAAAATTGCATGTTGATATTTCAAGTGGTTTTATCCTTTATAATGATCCCTACACACCGTATAATCATTTTAAATTTGGTACAGCAAAAATCTCATAACATATCTGCAATTGTTTTTGAAGCACTATGTAGAACTTAATGTAATGCTTGTAAAATCTAAAAAATAATTTACATACTATAAATATTATAATTAAAGAAATTATTGTCGTTTAAGTACATTAAAAATAGAATTATTCTATAAATATATCTAACAATGTATTTTTTTAAATGTTATATCCGTCTCTCTCTCTCCCCCTCTCTCTCTCTCTCTCTCTTTTTCCTCTATCACTTCCTTTCTTTCTTTTATATTTATAAATGTTAGACAGAAAACAACCAAGCTAAACAATGCATAATATTAAGCTAAATAAATTTTAATTTTCATATTCGTAAACTTGTTTCTGTGATGGTTAGGCAAACAACCTATAACTCTAAATTTTATAGTTACAACATGGTTTCTTTAATGCATTTCTATGCACGAATGTTGATGTTGTGCATATCCATTTATAAAATATACACATGTTATCAAACTTTATTTACAGTTATGAAACTTTAGTGGTATGAAACTTTTATTTCTTTATATTTTGGGGTATTCGATTATAAATGAAATGCTATCTTTGCCGTAAGCATTTACGATAGTAATTAGAAAATAGCTTTCACTCAAGCGAAATAAAATATATTGATTCCATAAAATAATATATTAATAACACTTTAAACTGATAAAGAGAATTTCTGGAGCACGCCGATAAAATGCAGCCCATTACAGTGGATTAACTGAGAAGTTGATTCATGTTTTCACATCTATTGATATGGGATATATTAGTCAAATAAATGGAGCTTAATGCATATTTTAAAGTATTAAAAGCTTATTTATTTACATAAACGAAATTTAAGTGTATTTTATTCAAACGTTCTACAAAATAAATGAATATTTTTCTCTTGCTACATTTTTTTTTTTTTTTTTTTTTAACACGCGTAGAAAAGTGTTTGTTTTAAAAGATTTATCTAATCAGTATAGTCTATCTCGAAATTTGTTTAACATTTATTAATGACCTGTGTTCCGTTTCAACAAAATGTTAACTTAAAAAAAAATAATTGTTATCCTTTCAAATAGCTGTACTTGACCTTGTATTTTTTTATTTTTATTTATTTATTTATTTATTTTTTAATCCGTTTCTTTCTTCAGATAAACTAATAAATTTTAGGTATTTATATTTCGATTCGACTTCACTATAAGACTCCACCTCGTCATTAATGTTATAAAAGGTTGGTTGGTTGGTTGGGTTTTACGTCGCACTAGTGCTGTAATGTTATATAAAAAAATGACGTATTTAAAGAATCCTTCAAACAGAACACTACTTTTTTGCTTTTGCGGCATCTCTTTCTTTATTTGTAAATAAGTTTTAAAGGACGATAAGTTTTTTTTATTTAATATAGTATAGTATATATATATATATCGCGAAAAATTGCTTATGCGTACTAGCCAACCATCTCATTAATAACCGTACAGTTGTTAACGCCCCTTTTTTCAATCCACTTTATTATCCAAGTTATTATCTCCAAATATTGTTACAATTAAATAAGAATAAAATTACTGTAAAAAATGACTGGTGTGAAAAAAAGGCGGGAACTAAAAATTGTACGGTTCATAATGGCAAGTATTCTTATGTAACTTCATAGCAACCGTTAAATTATGAATAAATAAATAAATAAATTTTTCTAAAGGTTTTGTGTGAGTGTGTGTATTAGTTTAAGTTAATTAATTATCCTATGAAAAATGACAGTGGAATATACAAACAATAATGCACTTTAACAAAAATTAATAAACAAAGAGAAAATTGCTAAATTTAATATAAAAATGTTTCGAATCAAAAATTCAGTGCATGTAGTATTATCCTCATTAGCGGATGGGAATACTAGAAATTTAAAGAAATTATGCAATCCTAATAGGTTCCAGAAGATAAGTCATGCTAGCATAATCCATAATTCTCTCTATATATATATTAAATAACGTCATTTGAACGAAAATTATATGAAGATGTAAATTAAAATATTCTAATACATTATTAAAATATACATATTGTTATTCATTCTTTTCTTTTTTTTAGAAATTTTAAATAAAATTATATATGATGCTTTATTTTCATATATAAATTAATAAATTGTAAATTGTAAACGTAATTTAAAATTCCAAATTAATTTTGATGGGATGTATCTGATTTCATGATCCAAATTTAAATGGCAGATAGGGCACATCGTAAGGACTCAGAATGGCATAAACACCCATGACTGTAAATGCATCTTAACCCTTTAATGACCGGAAGTTTATATTATTTTTAACAGATGCGGACGTGGCTTTTAATTGTTGAATTTAAACTTTTTTTTTTTTTTTTTTTTTTTTTTTTTTTATTAGTACTAATATTGTACACATGGAGCTCTAACTGTAATATTGTGTACGAAAAAAGTTTCCTTTCATTTCCTTAGCATATCTTGTTTCTTCGCCTTCAGTTTTCTTTTTCGACCTTATATTACTATTAAAAAAAAATGCTTCTTTACATGTATTTTATCTACCCTTAAAGCTTACCAATGAATTCAAGGGCATTTAAATTTACATTTATTTAAATAACATTAATTTTATGTACAATATATTTATCTACTAAGTATAAATAACTAGACGACGTAGAACAGAAATATGAATATTTACGCAAAGTTAGAAATGCTAATGCAAAAATTTGTAAAGTGCAGACTGCAGTTTCGGTAGAGTAAAGCTACCGTCATCAGTATAAATTGACAAAGTGGATTATTGCTTATATATATAGGTAGGGAAACGGATTATAGAGTCAGAGTAGCAACCAATAGGAATTTAGGAAACTAGAGCTATAACCTAATAGGAATTTGGGCATTTTTCATGCTAAATTCCAATTGGTTTACAGCTCCAGTTTCCCAAATTCTTATTGGTTGCTACTCTGACTCTATAATCTGCTTCCCTACCTATATGTATGATCAACCGTCAATCTGCACTGATGACGGTACGCTTTACGCGTCAGAAATCTGTCTACACTTGCCACTTTTTTTACAATGACGCTTTAAACGTTGTGTAAATATTGATATTTATTTATTATTAAAATATACTTGAAGTTTGGAAAAGCCATACAAAATAAAATGTAATGAAATTTATAATTTTATATAAAAAAAAAGGCTTTAATTTCAATATTCCACATAAGTGATTAAAACGGATTGCCATTAATTATAATCATTCAGAATATTAGTTATTATCTCGATAATAACTTGCATGTATCCGGAATTAATAAGACTTAATAAATAACTCGAATAAAGTTATTTTACAATCCTGAAATAAGGTTTTCTAACCCGTTATTCATAATTACCGTGTGAGCTGTGACATCTCAAACTACATCTGTATATGCATGATAAGAGATAGAATGAAACAGTTAATTTGTATTAATGACTTAATCAAAGACATATGTGGGAAGTCCTGTTTTAAGATAATGATATGCCACAGATTCACGAACATTTGTTTACTTGTATATGTATGATATTAATAGTTGTTGGATGATCTTATTAATAATGTGTTATGGTATTGTATCGTAAGTTAGTGATTAATAGTTTCGAGCTTCTAGGCTTAAAATTATGTGTACGTTACAATCACTAAATTGTTTTCTAGAACATTCGATACATATTATTAATAAAATTAATTTACACTCGTTTTGTGCAGTCAAAAGTCTTAAAACTTATTAAACATATAAAATACAAGAAATTTTTTATGGTATCCAAAAATTATATTTTATTTAAAATAATCTGTCTAAAAGTGTATTTTTGTGTGTGTGTCTATCTGCGCTCTGTAGCTCAGGATGCTGATTGTAGAGCTATAAAACTTAGGAGAGAGGTAGATTAAACACTGCAGGTTAGCATCTCATTGATATATATATATATATATATATCCATTGATTTTTCTGTTTCATTTTTTTTTTATTTAAATTTTTTCAGTTCGTTTCCGTTGATAACTAATGGCTATGCCACTATTTATTATTTTTTAATTTAATTATTCCCTTTGAAAGGGACACTTTTTTTTTATTATTATTTACTAAATTTACTGAAATAAATTGGTACAAAATTTATACAGGGAGGGATTAAATATATGAAATTTTAATAATTAAAACTTCAAATTGTATTTTTTGTAACATAAATAATACCAATAAAGATAAAAATATATATTAAGTATAACTTTATTATTACAGAGAGACTTTTGGATACATAAAGCTAAAACAAAGGATTAGTAGATATTTAGACATAGCCATCTGTAAAATAGTAGTTATGGAATAATAGAAGCTCCACCTGTTGTTCGATAATTAACTAAATTGGGAAGGCATTGCCGCAGACAGTAGGATTTTTTTTAAATTATTATTTTAACAAATTGTTTATAAGAAATTCACTTAATTGTTTAAATTGATATTTAGAGGAAGGAGAGAATAAATTAAAAGTGATGATTGGGATGAGTTTCTTGGTAAATTTATACGCTAGATTCCGCTGCTTAAAATTCTATGTTCCAAAAAAAATCTATATCAACATCAAATGTCACCCTTAATTATAATGAAATTTTCACATATTGTTACAACAGCTATTAAGTTTAGTTTAATAATAACTAACACTTCTACACAAATTAAACCTTTTGTACTCAATATTTAAAAGAAATATACAGTCGGTAACAAAAGTGTCCGAACACTAGCAAAAATGCCTATGTAAAAAAAGTACATTTTATACGATTTTGTTAAATAAATCCTTGTTGAATCCTGTATTTAGTCAGCACCTTTGTCCTGTTCTTAGTCCTGTACATTTTTTACGTAGGAATTGTTGCTAATGTTCTGACACTTTTGTTACCGACTGTATATAAAGTATGTCATAAAAAAAAAAAAAAAAAAAATTATATACTGTATACAAATAGCATAGCGGCACTGTATTTTACATTAACTGCGCAGTTTTTATTAATTTCGTTTGGTCAAGCTACGTTTTCTATAAAAAGATATAACTAATAGATCAACATCTTATAAAATCACCACGCACGTAGCCTTTAAAAGTGATAAGTAGAAAACTTGGAATAAACACCATAAAATGCAAGAATTCGCAGTAATTGCTTCAGGTCGAAAAAAAATACGACACTTCGTTAGGCGAACAAAGTAGGCTCGAGTTCTGCGAACAAAGCGGTAACGTACTTTATTTTAGTGAGCAGTAAATATAAATAAAACCTATTGTAAATATAATAACTGGTGTGACCAGAATTAGAAAATGAAAAACTAAATAAATAAATAAATAAAATAATAAAGAATGTCTAAAAAGAATGTCAAAACTAAAAGAAAACGGACATTATATCAGTAATTTCTAAGTTCAGGCAATAAAAGAGTGGATAAAATATTATTAGCAAGATTTTTTGAATTTTTAACTATGTAAAAGGCTAATGGATATAAGAAGGATGGATGAGATATTAGAAGAAATTATGTTAGCATTAGAAAAATCGAAACAATGGCCATGATCCAAGTAGTGGGAAGCAATAGAAAATTTGGAAATCACTTCATTACGAACATTCCGACGGTTCTCATTTATTCCGTATATTACAAATACCTCCTAATTTGACCAATATGCTATTATTAAAAAAGTGGTATTATATTTTTGCAAATTTTTAAAGATATTGTTATATATCCAAGAATATATATGGCACTCTCATAAAAAATCATAGAGATAATTAGAAGAATCATCATAATCACATGATACAACTAAAACGCATTTCAAGCATTCTGTTTTACAGGGTTATCCAAAACATTTTGATTTTTATTTAATTTCTTACTAATCCTCTTTCCCTCTTCGGGACAAAAATTTTCTTGAAATTTATGAAAAATAACATGTTTCTTGTACTTCCAAAGTTTCATGATAAACCCTAAAGAATTTTTCTTCGACAAAACCTCTAGATTTGGAAGTTTGCAAATATTTATTGGCAGATAGTGCATCTCCTACACAATCAGATTTATATATAAAAAAATAGATAAATAAATATATATATATATATATATATATATATTCAATCATTATTTTTATGTAAAATTAATTTTTTTCATGTCTTATAACTGCCAGAAAAAGCCCACATCGGCTTTGAACAACAATTATACAAATAATTGCTCAGAATTCCATGTTTACAGAAGTTTTACTTTCTTTTCTAATAAGAAAACAAAGCAAATTACTGTACGCGAAACGATCATTGATCATTAAGCTCTTTCTCATTAAAAATAGACTACGAAACGTACGTTTCTAACCAAATGTAAAGTTTGTTTATTAAGTTCTTTAAATATGCAGAATAGTTTCGTTTAAATTGTTCACATGTTGTTGATACTGATTACTTTGCTAATTTATAATCTTAATTATAATGATGCATTTGCCGTTTTTTTTTTTTTTTTTTGCTAAAACTATTTACATGCTAAGATAAATGGACAAGATTACAAAAATTAATTAAAATCCTTATGAATTAAGACACATAAATTCTTAACTAATGAACAAAGTTATTCGTGCATATTTAAAAAAATAAATAAATAAATAAAACTTTAAATATATTTTATAGTTTATCAATATATTAATAGGTAAGTGTGAAATCTGTTGTACACTTTTAGCATATTGACCTTTAAAAAACGGTGAAGGATAGTCTAACAAATTGCTATTTGTTCGGAAAATCCCAAGTAATTTTTTTGTCCTGTCTTTTTTCGTCTCCTCTGTTCTTTTCGTCTCGTCTCTATTTATCGTCTCGTCTCTTTTCGTCTCTTCGTCTCTTCTCTTTAAAGCTGTCCCGAAGCTGTTGCAGAGCCTAAGTTGAATTGTTTTAACATAGGTTTACATAACAGTATTCGTTATCTTAACTCTTAATCTCCAATCCGTACTTATAGTATTAAATTTCAGAGTGAGAGAAAATCGTGTGAGTGACACACCAGATTATTTTTAGTTAAATAACCTCTTTAGAACTGCAAATATATCTGTATATGAAAACATGCATTTTCTAATCATATAAATAGTTCACCTCAAAAACTAAAACACATATAAGTGTACATTTAAACATATTTTAAATATTCTTATATAATATATATATATATATATATATATATATATATATATATATATATATATATATATATATATGTATACAGTACATGCAATAGTATTCCTGTCTTAAGACACATAGTCATGTTTCGTTTTGTTTTTTTAATTGTATATTGAAAAAAACGTTAACCGTTTATATATTTTGTTATTAAGCACACTGCACATGATGTTCTGAATTCATATTCATAAACGCAATCGACACAATCGAGTTTTATTTATTTTTATTCTTTTTAATTCATTAGCTCGGTTATTATAGTACTGTTGCAGTCAATAACTGATAGACCATCAATAACATATAACGATATAATATTAATAAAAAATATTTTTTTTAATATATACATATAGTTTATGGTACTATATAAAGAAAATGCAAAAAGAAGACATTATTATGCTTTCAATTCTTAAATTTACTGTTTTATTTATTAGTGCTAGAGGCCTATTTCAGTCGGTACAGTTGTCGAATTTTTATAGGTCACTCTTAATTAGTGCTAGAGGCCTATTTCAGTCGGTTTATTGAATGGGGATTTATTGAATGAAGTCCCCCCAAGGCCCAACTTTGACATGAGTCCCCCCCAAGGTACCCCTATTTCAGTCGGTACAGCGTTGTCGAATTTTTATAATACACTCTTAATAGTGCTAAGGGCCTATTTCAGTCGGTTTATTGAATGGGGATTTATTGAATGAAGTCCCCCCAAGGCACAACTACTTTGACATGAGTCCCCCCAGGCCCAACTTTGACATGAGTGGCCCCCAAGGTACCCCTATTTCAGTCGGTACAGCGTTGTCGAATTTTTATAATACACTCTTAATAGTGCTAAGGGCCTATTTCAGTCGGTTTATTGAATGGGGATCTATTGAATGAAGTCCCCCCAAGGCACAACTTTGACATGAGTCCCCCAGGCGCAACTTTGAAATGAGTCCCCCCAAGGTACAACTTTGACATGAGTCCCCCCAAGGTCCAACTTTGACATGAGTCCCCCCCCAGGCCCAACTTTGACACGAGTCCCCCCAAGGCCCAACTTTGACATGAGTCCCCCCCAAGGTACAACTTTGACATGAGTCCCCCCCCAAGGCACACCTTTGACATGAGTCCCCCCCAGGGGACACCTCCCCCTCATTGGGAAAAAGAGAAAAAACGTTGTTTTGCGGCTATAAGACAGTTTGGACTTCCAACGTTATTTGTTACAATATCTGCAGCTGAAACACATTGGTTTGATTTAATGAAAACTTTATCATGGAATTTAGATCGTCACGAATTAACTAAAGAAGAATTTGTCGATATTAACAAGTTTAGCAGTAGGCCTCTGGCACTAAATTAAAATCTGTCGATGTCAGATTTTCATGTTTTAAATAATGAAATAATGTCGTGTCTGTATAATTTTATTTATTTATTTTACATGAAATTTACAGAAAAAAAATTATTCAATGTACGCATAAACAATCTAAAAAAAAAAAAAAAAAAAAAAAAAGGAAAATATAGTTATTTTAATAACCATACATACTCTGTAACTCTCAGAAGAATATTATTTCGGATCTTATATTTTGTCATGTAATTTATTCTAAATCGCATTCTTGTTAAATGGATGAGCTTGAAATGACAGACAAGTATTCAGTGTCAACTGTATTATTCACGATTCTCGTCGCTAAGCACTTCCAGTAGCTTTTAGCTACGTCATTGCATGACAGTAAATAGCATATCATAAAACTGAAGAACGCAACATATGAATTGAATATCATTTGTTATGAAATGTATTATTTATAAAAAATAATAATAAATAAATATTTTTTTTCATAGTAATAACGTGATATTTCGATTTTTGTACTATACATCATTCTATTTTCAATGAATGAGGCTCATTGAATAGCAGTTATTAGATCTTATAAGTTATATTTTTGTAAACTGTATACATTTATTTTAATATATTTAAATGCTTGTTAAATATTTTCAGATTTTACAATATATGTATTATTCAGGTATTTTAAAAATATGACATTTGAAGTGCTATTTGTTTTCAAACATAAAATTTCAAAATTTTTATTCATCGACCATTTAAAGAAAATTATATTTAACAGTACTTAAATTTTTGGAAGGCTTTACTTTAAATCTTGGTAACTGAATTCTCAAATCATAACCCAAATTACCAAGACAATGATGATGAATGTGATCTATTGGATTTAACTTTATTATTTTATTATTTTTAATAGATTAAATTGATAGAAAAACTTATTATTTTAAGAAAATTTCTTATTTGCAATTGTTTGAACACAGAAATATTTAAAATGGTGACTTATTCTAAAGAAAAATTTTATTTAGATTTGTTTTTAAATTAAAATTAAATACAAATTAAAATCTTAATCTATAATTTTCTAAATCAATATTACGATATTTTTAAGAAAATTTAAATCCAAATCCCACCTTGCCGCAAAATTTAATTATATTGTATTTTCTTGTCTAAAAATTAATAATTTAATTATAATAAATAGTAAACTAACATACACATACATACAGATAAATACACCTGAAAGCATTTCATTGATATGATAAACGGTACACACTTGAAAAAACATATTTTTCATACACACACAAACATATATATAATACGTACGATCATATATTTTCTGTCCCAATTTCTTGTGCAAAATATTCTTAATATTGAGCATTGAAAAAAATATAAATCATATCTATCTATATCATTATATAAAGCGCAAAAAATTGTATGTTTGTGGAGGGTAATCTCTGAAACTACTGAACCGATTTAAAAACTTCTTTCACTGACCAAAACTACAGTATGCCTGATTGTTATAGGCTATATTTAATTTTGATAAAATAAATTTTATTTTAAAATCTGAGCATTTTAATTAAAATCTCCATAAAAGCCATAATAGAAATGGAAATAAGGAAATATTAAAAGAATTAGCTGCTGCCAACATAAAAGAAACATTTAGTACATATTCATTTTGTTTTCCAAATATCTTGACATGAAAAGAAAAGAAATATATTTGCACGTGAATTAAATTGAAATTCATATAAAGCTTTGCGAAATGTTAAATTTACACGTTAAATCTGACGTCATTATAGCGTTAAAAGTGTTTATTTTTCTGACAATATAACTTAAATGATATGATATGATATGATATAATGATCTAAGCATTAATGTTTAAACTGACGTGCGTAAACGAAATTTGAATTTAAAAATAAATAAATAAAATAAAATTAGAAATTCTAATTTCTAAACTTTTATTAAATTATTTATTTTAATTTATAATTGTTGCCAAAAAATTTTTCGAGTTAATTTATTTTTCGACTTTTAATAAAATATATTTTCACGCGAATACGCAAGCGAAGTTATGACGTCACTGGCAGTTCGTGGATGCAAGAAAAATATTTCATATGTTAAACGCCCATTGGATTTTTTGTAAAAAAATATTAAAAATCGAAGAAAATTATTTCCCGATTTTAATCCCCATATTTAGGTCCATTAGTTATCTTGTGCATGCGTTAGATTAAGTTGTTTTTGTTGTAAAATTGATAAAATTTGAATTTTAAATTTCAAAACTCTAGGGTAAAAAATGGCAAACTTCCATATTCGATAAATAGATTTTAAAACTTTTGCTTTTGTCTCCAACGCAGCAGTACGTGTTTTTTTTGTGCACCTGATGAAGAAAGGCTAAGTCCTTTCGAAACCGGTTGTGCTAGCTTAAAATTTATGGTGTGTAAAGAAGTTTTAAAATCTATTTATCGATTGTACACCAGTTTTTGAATTTAGTTTGGTTCCATTTTCGGTTGAAAACATAAACATTTCATTTCAGAGGATGATATTTACACAATAAATATCCAACTAATATACTAATTAAAAGGAAAATGATAAATATTCTATCATAATTTGAAGTCAAATTTATTTTCAAATGCCTAAATAAAATATCTGATATAAGATACTAATATGTTGCAGCGGAATAGATTTGATATCGGTCATCCTTGGCAGAAAAAAAAAAAAAAAATATTGTCAAATTATCTGGCGAGCGTAATTTAATTTCTTTTCAAAAATCATGGTTATTTTAACAACTTATATTAAGAGAGTAATGAATAATATGAAACAATATTTCGTACAATACATATTACGAAAATATACATCTGGCACGTATATTTTCGTATGACGTTTTTGATCGCCAAATACAAAAACGCCTGGGACAACAGAGTTTTTAAATTTAAAATTAAAATTTTGTCAATTTGATAGCAAAATAACTCAATCTAACACATGCACATGATAACTAATACATATATATACCCAAATATGGGGATGAAAATCGGGAAATAATTTTCCTCGATTTTTAGTAATTTTTTACAAAAAATCCAATGGGCGATTAACACAGGAAATCATTTTCTTGCATCCATGGACGGTCTGTGACGTCACACTTCGCTTGCGTATAATAATATAAAAAGTAAATTAAAAAAATATCATCTGCATTTCATTATGCATTTTTTAAAAGAATAATTGAGAAGTTTAAATTTATTTGACGACTATTTTTAGCAACTAATAGTTATGACAAGTAGCTCAATATACATAGAGCATACAACCATTACTGAAATGCAAATTGCATTTAATTATTTGAGTTACATTATGTTGATTAGAAACCTATTTAATCTAGCTATGCTCTATCTATACTAATATATAAAGAGGAAAGGTTTATGTATATATGTAGATAACGATCGCTAGAACTAAAAAGCCGATTTTTTTTTCTTTCTTTCAACTAATGAAAGGTTACACTGTCTCTAAGTGCTAGAGTCTATAATAAATTTTGGCAAAATAAATTCTTAATTCAAATTTTCAATATTTTAATTGAAAACAAAGCATAGATTTGATATCTGTCGTCCTTGGCGATTTTTGTGTTTGGCGATCGAAAGCGCAATACGAAAATCTGTATATTTTCGTATTAAATACGAGATCTATGTTTTTACTTCAATTATCCCACTACCGTAGGTAGTGGAAGTATTATATTCGGTCCAAAAATTGGATATAGAGTTTCACTTGATTTACACGTTTTAAGGCCTTCTGAGTCCAACAAAGTAGTTTTTGGCAATGGGTTATTGTGTGTGTATGTGTGTACGTATGTATGGAATCTTCTGGCTGTTATATCTCCGAAACTAATAAAGATATAACTACGAAACTTCACAATTGATTCTGGTCTGGAGTACAGATAAATTTTCCAAATTTTTGTAAAACTTGAAAAACCAGAATTGGGTCATTGAAAACGGGAAATGGGACCGTAAGCCCTTATTACAAAAACAGCTCTAACGATTTTCTTCAAAGTTGTTATATAAACAATCTATTAGATGCCCTTTTGAATGATATAGTTGGTTAGTTCAGGAAAATTGATAGACGTCCTCTATGAACAACTCAATTTCAGATGTCGCAAGTGCGTTCCTTTAAAAACGCCTGTTACAGATTTTTTTCAAACTCGCCATGTTAACTTCCTATTAAATATCCTTTTGTATGTAATTGTTGTTTTCCGGTCAATAACTCAGTATGCTAAGTTTTGGTAAAAGTTGGTATCTCAAAAACGGCGCTAACGTTTTCTAGAAAATTGTTTCATTAATCCAACTTAGATAACCTTTCTCAAGTATTACGTGCTTATTACAGGAATATTAACGGTCATCCATGATTAGGTAGTTCAGTTTTAGATCTCGGAAATTCGTGTTTAAAAAAATAACTATCTTAATTTTTATTTATTTTTTTTTTTTTAACTCGCTATATAAACTCTGTTGTATGTGTCTTTTATACGTGTATCAAGTTTCTCTTACTGGAAAATCTCAAAAAATGCATATAACATCTCCAAAAAATTGTATATAATACTTGTAATAGTGGGTAATGAAAGTCGTGTGGTTGTTTCACACCAGATTCTGTAACAGAGTATATATTGTACGAATATTGTTTCATATTATTGATTTCTCCCTTAATATACATTATTAAAATAACCATCAATTATGGAAAATATTAAATATATTTGCGAGATGAACAAATAAATAATAATTAAAGCTATTATGGCGTCAATTTTATCAAAACATTTTCATGTCATAGGTTTATTTTTCAATATTTTTTATTCATGAGTAAAGAAATGTTTCTTTTTATGAAATAATTAAATGAATAACATTAGGTAAAAATTGCCAACATTTAACAACTAATTAAAAAAAAAAAATTGTAAAATTATATTTTGACTTTTCAGTTAATAATATTGCCTGACTATTACATATAAACTGATATCTTTCTTGATTTTTTACATGTCAATCCATCTTTAACTAAAATTTGTTCATTCGTGCGAAGCCGGACGGGTCAGCTAGTATCACATAATACTGAACATATGTCTTATTGTATTTTACCAATAATGAAAACAAAACAAAACAAAAAAATACCCCACCCCTACTGATTTTACTGCAATCCGTCATATAAATATGCGGGTGTTGTCGATCAATTGGCCGTGATATCTTATTATTAATGCCGTTGTTAAATTATTCTTAGGGGGTCGTTTACATATTAAAACTACTTGAATTGTTAATATTAAGGTAATTCGGTAAAAGGTATAGTTTACAAACGTTTGATTAATTCTTGATAGAATTACAATCGAAATATTGTTAGGGGTTAATCCGTCAATTTAGAAAAGTTAAAATGAGATTCTGCGCACCAAATTATTATATTTTTTTCGGACATTAACACGAAGGAAAAATCATGAAAATTTATACCAGTAATATAAATGTAATTGAATCTAAACCTACATAAAGAAAATTTTTAATTCCTATACATGCAATATATTTAATAATATTCTATCCGTTTAAAATTAATAAGAAATTTTAAATGTATTTTTAAGTATATACTTATAATAAATATAATAGTTACACCTTCATTGTTTAGTTTCAGTTGGATATACACATTGGGTGTACCTAGTTCCCTGACAATAGACTTCGTATGCTAACGAATTTCCAAACACGAAATACCCTACTACTTCTGCAACAAAAGGTTTTGCAAAAATAATTTCATTTGTACAGTAAAAATTGGAACGCTACTTAGAAAATCGTAAGAATCACATATAAAAGAAAAAAGAGTCGTAAATCGTTTCCTGTAGACTCACGACTTTCTGATACGCAAGTCATAACACGTGAAATCCGCCTAACAATAATAAGAAAGGAAATAAATCTCTACTTGGAAAATTAATACTATGAATGAGCTGTAAATTTGTAAACTCATGTTTTGATGATACTTGTTTTGTTGGCGCAAATATTAATATATATTATACATCATAAGTAATATATTTCTGAAGTGAATTTATTGATAATTTTCAAAATAAATACATAAATATATAAAATAAAATCTAAAATGTGCAATGAATATATTGAGGTAATTTTTTTCTAATGGGTAAAAGATAAATTTTAATTTAATAGATTTTTTAGAATATATGAAATAAAATCTGTCATATTATTTTAACATTAGCATTCTCTAATTTTAAAAGCATATATGTCTATGGAAATTTGAGAGAAATACATAAACTACACCCTGTTCATTGATGAGTTAATCCAAATAACTACAAACAGAGACAGAATTAACCACTTCACCGGCCACTGTAGTGTGCGGAGTGCTACATTTATCCCGAGTTATCTCGGTATAGCCGGTGAAGTGATTAAATTGAAAAAAAAAGTGTATGCAAGTTTTATTACATGGATAACACAGTAAGTAAAACTTAACAATACACTTATTAACTAGACGTTATGATTAATCAGTTGCTACCAGGCACTTCTGTATCTGACGATTTCTGGCAAAATTAATTGGGGGAGATGTTTTTTTCTACTGACTGTAAACTAGTGAGTACAATATGTACATTTGTGTTTGATATATTTTTAAAATGAATAAAACTATTTTACTGATAGTACTTCTTGATATTAATTTCTCTCCTAGAAATATAAAAAACAATAAAGAAAATACGAGGATTGAAATAAATTAAAATAATATCATAACAGATTGTAGGTGTGTGTCGAATAAAATTACCCTAACAGTAAATTGCTCTGGCCAGGATGTCTTCGATGTGATAAGACACCGTAGAAATATCCTGAAGATGTACTATGGATAAGTGTGTTGTTAGGTAAAATCGATATGCAGTTTTCTCACCAAACATACATTTAATTAACTCTCTGCCGGCACCAATATTCTAAAGCGCTCTAAACATTACTGCTAAATCTAGCGACTCTTTTACTCACTCTCACCAATAATTTTTAAGAAGGATTTTGGATATATATAATGAACGAATAACATTCGAAGGGCTAGGCAACCGTTATATTTAAAATTTAGTGTTGGATATTGAATAAAAAAGTAAAACACTGACCAGAGGAGTGAAATTAAATTGGACCACCAATGGGTTAAATTTAAGGATAAAATAATACGCTGGGTAATCCGTCACAGCCATAGATTGGTAAAAAGTTAAAAATATACTGCGAGTACAGGAAACGCTAAAATAATACATGCTACTGGCATTCCACGTTTTTACCAATTCTTCAAAATGAGAAAATCATGAAGAACAAGCTCGTGGTGCTAGAGGCACCACGAGCACCTCAACGGAACTAATGCAAGTGCTCTACGGTGGAGGTACCGTTTTTGTGCAATGTCTCAATAATTCGCATTGGTATTAAGCATGAGAATGAATTCTTTTGATAATTTTTTTAAGAGAATACAACTTAAATATATTTTCTTTTTTGGAAATGTTAATTCCATCGGAAATGCTTATTTAACTTAAAAATCGTAATCAAAATAGCAAGAAATAAGAAAGGTATAATTTTTTCGTAACTAATTTTAAAGTGTCATTATTGTAATTTTCATAATTGGAATGAATAATAAGTACATGAATAATAATAAAAAAAAAGATATATTTCATTCCAAAAAATATAAAATAGTTTCTATGCGATTGGGATAGTGCACTTTTCAAATAAATGTATAATTAAATAATAATAACATTAATAAATAATAACAAGCAAATAACTAGAACTACAACAGTTAAATAATGAAATAATAATAAAGAATTTGTTTAAAAGAATTCAAAGGGCTTAACTTTACAACGCAAAATCATTGTTTTCCTTTATATTTCTGCATTAGTTTGCATTTTTTTTTAATGTAGAAGCGGAAATTATTAATGCATATTTCCTTTTCAACAATCTTATCAAAGAGCAAGAACACAAGCTAAAAGTACTCATACTTGTACATGACATTTTCAGTATCTTTTGGACGATTTTTATACTGAAGTATTTCCTCAGGTAGCCTTATCGTCTATTCCCCATCGACTACTTTGTAAACAATCGACTACTATTTAAAAGGTAGGTAACAGTTTAGCACAAGCTACATTATTTACGAGCCTGGTTACTTATTCTATTTCAACTGTATGCAGGCTTATAGTAGAGTGTACATGGTAAATCTACGTTACGCAACATAAGAACAGAATATTCTGAGTTATAGAACGCTATTTAGAGAAAGAGGGGTGTTACCGAAAGAAAAATATATTTTAAAAAATGAATTTTGATTTTTATGAATAGATTTTATAGTAGAGAGTGAACTTTTTAAATTTATTACGTAGCATTCATAGTAACTGCGTTTCCTTTACACCACTTTTTTTCCAATATGTAATTATGATAAATAAGAAGAAAATTATTCTTCAAAAATAAATATGTGAAAACAAGGCTGGTACAAACAACGTTATGGAATAAATTAGGAACGTTGCCTGCTCTTGTTTGTAATATTTATTCATTATTTCTAATCTAGTCAGACTTGATAAAAAATGATACACGTAGAAATTCGGACCATAGCGTCACTATGTTATTATTTTTTTAACACGCTTTTATTAGCTTCACCTGTATGTATGTTTGTATGCTTGTATGTTTGTAACTGCTCTGAAGCAAACAAAAAATCTGTATTGTAAAAAAAGACTTTCCCTACGTGAACGCTGTGGTTCTGAGGTAAAGCTCCGCGCTGCGAACCTAAAGATCTGGCGTTCGAGCCCAGTCAGGGGAGATTTTTAAAAAATGGTTTTTGTTTAATTCTAAATTATTTTAATTAAAGATTTGAATGTATCTAAACATTATGGTGTGTCACTCACACGATTTTCTCTTACCCTGCATTTTAATACTAAGATAGATATTTTGTGCTTTTTAGTTCACATTTCTATAAAAGCGTGTACTTTAATTTTTTATAACTGTAATATTATTTATTTTATATTACATGAAAGCTCAGTTTCACACTTTAACAACTGAAGACTGTCTGGATGAACATCTACATCTAATTTTGATTTTTGACCAACCAAGCTGCGACTTTTGTGATTTGGCAGAATCAATGAACTGTGCTCATCTCCATCGTTGCTTGGCACTTAATCTAAATCCGAGACGGCGAAATATTGCCAAGCTAGTGAACTCTTAAGGCAATGACTTCGATCAACTTAGTAGTACTTTGTTACGATAATTTATTTTCTTTGTTTCTTTTTCCTTGCCATTAGAAATAAAACGTAAGCGTAAGAGAAAATCGTATGAGTGGCACACCATAATATTTACATACATTTAAATCTTTAATTAAAATAATTTAGAATTAAATAAAAACCATTTTTAAAAAATCTCCCCTAACTGGGCTCGAACAATAGACCTTTAGGTTCGTAGCGCGGAGCTTTACCTCACAGACACAGCGCTCACGTAGAGAAAGTCTTTTTTTACAATATAGATTTTTTGTTTGCTCCCAGAGCGGTTACAAACATACATTATACATACAAACATACATACAGGTGAAGCTAATAAAAGCGTGTTAAAAAAGAAATATTACATGAAAGCAAAGTGTATATACACAATATTTTAAAACATTATAATAAAAATTTTATTTTAATATTTGACGTCTGCTTTTAAAGGAATATTAAATGTTTTTATATTTATGAATACAGCTTTTTTTTTTTTTCTTTTTTTTTTAGAACTATGAAGACTGGACTATTAGTTTCAATCTGAGGAAAAACGTCGTCACCAGGTTTTGTAGACCAGTTTTGTGTAATAAAATAAAAATAAAAATTAAATTAAATTAAATTAAATTAAATTAAATAAAAATAAAAATAAAAATAAAATAAAATAAAATAAAAATAAAAATAAAAATAAAAATAAAAATAAGAATAAAAATAAAAGTTTTACAAATTGAAATCAAAGTCTTCTGAACTAAACTAAATTCTGCCTTTGACAGGATTTTTTTTTTTTTTTTTTTTTTTAATAGTTTAGGTTTTTTTTTTTTTTTTTTTTTTATTTTTTTTTTACACTAACATGCACAAGGCTGAAAAAAGAGTTATGCTCACTCGTATTGAAATTTATATATATATATATATAAATTTATATATATATATATATATATATATATATATATATATATGTATATAATATATATATATATATATATATATATATATATATATATAACACACCAAATATATATATATTTGGTGTGTGTGTGTGTAAACGAATTTTGCCCAACGAAATCTTGCTGGGATTTATTATATAGATATTTTATATTAATATTGTAGAAACTCTGTAATTTATTAAACTATTTTTTTTTCCTCAAATTCGAATAGAATGCGTTACGTTTAATAATAAGTATTTAAATTATTTATTAAAAATGTAACTAAAACAAAAAGGTAATAGCAGAATAAAATATAAATATTTAATAAAATAAATTTTGAAAGCAACAATATATTATATTGTATTTATCCCTATTCTCTTTCTCTGAATTTTCATTACTATTCTATTGCTAAAGCTGAATTTATGGAGAAATACTTCTCTGATTTAGAATTCTTATTAGTGAAATTTATTAAATAAAGCCATGAATAATTGTTCTTGTCCCTGACAAAGTCATTATTATTTTTACAATATAATTAAGACGTAGCTTATATTCCGATATTTCTTATGATATATTATGTATGTTTATGATATATTATGTATATTTTTATATATTATGTATATTTAACTCGAGTTTTTGAAATGATAAGCTATAGTACAGCGTAAACAAAATTATTCGATAATTTCGCCTCACAGAAATTTATGTAGGTATTTTGTCGAATGTCAGTAGTAAAGTATATAAGATGAGATTGTAGACTATTGTGAATTGAATATTTCATATGTTAAATCTAATATTTAGATACACGTATGTATTTTAGGAAATTATCTAATTCTATTGTGTATGTTAAGAATAAGCAAAATGTAAGTACGTACTTCAGAAATGTGTATTTGTTTATTGAATTTCAAAATACAAAATTAGGCAACACACAATACATTTTGTATTATATTTTAGATATTTTTATATTATTATTACTTTTTTTTCCTTTCAACGCATTCTTTATAAGTTACAATTCGTTTTTATATTAAATTTCATATAAATATAAATATGTAAATTTGTACGTGCCTACGTACACAAAATGTGGTTGAGTTTTATATTTTTGTTTTATCCAGTTAGACATTAAGTAATATACGAAGACAATAATAACAACTTTCTTTACAAGTAGTTTATTTAAAATTTACATGTTGCTTGAAATATATTATTTTAACCTGTTAACGCGATATATTATTGCAATAATAACAGCTTTGTGTAGCAGTGGTAGTTAATTTTATAGTTTCCCTACTACAAATTTCTGAAAGGTCGAAGTAGATTATTATGCACATATTTTAATTGTATGTTCAAGAATCACAGTAAAATATTATCTTTAAAGATTGATTTCAATGTATGATTAAACTAAATGATATAGGTTATTCCAACTTGTTTCCTGTATATGTGAGTTTAAATATTATGTTTTCAATGATAATTACGAGAAACACAACTGCATATTTTATATTCATCATTCTTAGTTAGTCTATCAGATTTATAATTATCAATGCAAAAGTTTGATGATTATTTTAGATATCATGTGTACCTAAGGAAAATCAGAAAAAAAAATCTTATTCCTTTAATGGTTATTAATACATAAAATTTAGGAAAGCATTATGTTTAATTATTTATTATTAACACAATTTTCAGTATTATTTACACTACATTTTTATAAATAACCTCATAATTTTTGCTTTGGACACTCGGACTTTTTTTTTTTTTTTTTTTTTTTTTTTTTTAAATATCTTAAAAAAAAAAAAGAAAGGAAGAATGAAAGAAAAATCATGCAGTACGCATTGATTAGTAACACTTTCCAACTGTACGCAATTGTTGTATCGAATAACTTTTAAAATTCTTTGCCTACGTTATCACACAACAGACAGAAGGACTGAAAAACATACAGATAGACTAATTGATTTTAAAATTATTCTTAGGCATTTTGGAAAATGTTAAAAAGGCTTAACACAAAAGAAATTACAGCCGTTAGATTATAATTACAGCTTTTAATCTCTCTGAATATTTTACTCAGCCCTAAATATCTGAGAGTTAATCATATCATATTCTATACAAAGCAATATTTTAGAATATTAATAATACAAGTCAATGTTTTTAAGATTTTTATAGTAGAAAGCTTTTAAAACATAACTTTTAAAAAAGTCTGTCCTAAAAGATAATGCATTGGCTTTCCTTTTATTGTTGTTGTTGTTGACCCTGTAAACAAACTAGTTGTACAGTACCTATTAATGACATTTTAAATAGGGGACATTCCATAGTGAACTTGAGTGTATCATTTTTTAAAAATTCTCAAAATATTCACGGATGATAGGAGCCGGAGACAACCAGATGGAAAGGTAGACAATCGAACAGACAGATGCAGAAATTTAAATCTTATTCCCACTAAAATTATAAAAAAGTGTGAAAACGCTCTTGTAAACAAAAGTGCAATTCCAGCAAATTTTTATTAATAGCTTTTAATTTAACTGATTATTTTTGTGTGGCCCTGTAAATCTAATGCTAACCATACTATATTAAATAAGAGGTACTCTGTGCATACGAATAATATGTTTTAAATGCATTAAGCTTGGTGAAAAATAAAATGATTAAAATTTATTTTATAAAAATAAATTTCATACAACACAATGCTTTGGAATACGTTCAAGTGCCCCTGTACAAAAACCAGTTAGAAATGTTCTCTATTTTATATAGGAAACATCCGATAGGGAATTGAATAACATATTAAAATTTCATTAACATTTCTATACATTAAAGTTATTAAAATATGGTTTATAGAAACTCTCCTATAAAACGCAATGCTTTCGAATACTTTTGGTGTCCCTGTACACAAACCAGAAGTGGTATTCACTCCATTTTCAATACGAAACATCAGATAGGGAACTTGAATAAAATATATCGGTTTAATTAAAGAAATTCCATGAATATTTACGGGAATTAGAGTGCATAAAAACAGACAGAGAGACAGACAGCGGACAGAAGAGCAGTAAGAGAGATAAACAAATTGAAATTACAGTCACACTAAAAAAATTATAGAAAATGTCAAAAAAGCTTAATGTAAACGAAAGTACAATTCTAGCATTTTTTTATTATTACTGATAACCGAATATATAACCGAATATTTTTGTGTCACCCTGTAAATCAAATGATAAACATGCTATATTCTACGCAAAGCAATCTTTTGTGCATATAAATAACATATTTCAATTTCCTAAAACTTCGTGGAAAGTTATTTAAATTTGATTTATCGAAATATTTCACACAGAACGCAATGCTTTGGAGTACTTTTGAGTATCCCTGTACATAAATTAGAGGTGGTATGTAATCTATTTTATATAGGAAACATCCAATAGTGAACTGAAATAACATATATCAGTTTCAAAAAATTCCATAAATATATATGGGAGTTAGAGTGCGGGCAGACAGACAGATGGACAGATTTACAAACTGATATCATATTCACACTTAAAAAAATGTTGGAAAGTTTTAAAAACGCTTAATGTAAACGAGAGTAGAATTCTAGCAATTTTTTATTAATAGCTCTTAATATAACCGAATATATTTGTGTCACCCTGTAAATCTAATGCTAATCATGCTATATTCTTTGCAAAGCATTCTTTTGTGCATATAAATAACATATTCCAATTTCCTAAAACTTCGTGGAAAGTAACGTTATTAAAATTTGAATTATCGATATATCTCTCATAGAACGCAATGCTTTAGAATAATTTTGAGTGTCCTTCTGTATAAAACAGTGATGTTATTTAATCCATTTTATACAGGAAACATCCAATAGTGAACTTGAATAACATATTTCAAATTCATTAAGATATGTGTACAGTAAAGGTATGAAAATATGATTTATAGAAATACCTCTCATAGGGCCCAATGCTTTGAAATACATTCGAGTGTCCCTGTATATAAATCAATAGTGGTATTTAATCCATTTTATGAAATTGAATAACAGATATCAGTTTCAAGAAATTCCACAAATATTTATGGGAGTTAGAGCGCGGAAAGGCAGACAGACAGACCACAGACAAACCGAAGTCATTAACACTTTTCAACCATATTCGGAAGTGTTAAAAGCGTTAGAAATTGTTAAAAACGCTTAATGTAAACGGAAGTACAATTTTAGCAAATATTTATTAATAGATCTTTATATAACTGAATATTTTACTGTCACCCTATTAATCTAATGCTAATCACGCTACATTCTATGCAAAAAATTTTCTTTTGTGCTTATAAATAACATATTTCAGTTTCTTAAAACTTCATGCAAATTAAAGTTATTAAAATTTAGTTTATAGAAATATCTCTCATAAAACGCAATGTTTGGAATATTTCTGTGTGTCCCTGTACACAAATCAGTGGTGGTATTTACTCCATTTTATACCGAAATCTTCCGATAGTGAACTTGAATATTTGAATTTCATTAAGATTTGTGTACAGTAAGAGGGTATGAAAATATGGTTTATAGAAATGCCTCACGTAGAGCACAATGCTTTGAAATATTTTCGGGGTCCCTGTACACAAACCAGTAGAGGTATAAACTCCATTTTCAACAGGGAATATCTCATAGTGAACTTGTACAATATATTTCAATTTCATTAAGAATTTTGTACAGTAAAGGTATGAAAATATGGTTTAAACAAATGCCTCTCATAGAACACAAAACTTTGAAATACTTTTGTGTATCCCTGTACACAAATCAGTGGTGGTATTTACTCCATTTCATACAGGAAACATCCGATAGTGAACTTGAATAACATATTTCAATTTCATTAAGATTTGAGTGCAGTAAAGGTATGAAAATATAATTTATAGAATTGCCTCTCATAGAACACAATGCTTTGAAATATTTTTTTGGGGTCCCTGTACACAAATTAGTAGAGGTATAAACTCCTTTTTCAATAGGGAACATCCTACAGTGAACTTGAATAACATATTTCAATTTCATTAAGATTTGTTTACAGTAAGGTTATGAAAATATGGTTTAAAGAAATACCTCTTATAGAACACAATGCTTTGTAATATTTTCGGGGATCACTGTACACACACCCTTAGAGGTATAAAATCCATTTTCAACAGGGAGCATCCGATAGTAGACTTGTATAACATATTTCAATTTTATTAAGATTTTTGTACAGTAAGGGTATGAAAATATGGTTTATAGAAATGCCTCTCATAGAATACAATGCTTTGAAATACTTTTGTGTGTCCCTGTACACAAATCAGTGGTGGTATTTACTCCATTTTGTACATTAAACATCCGATAGAGAACTTGAATAACATATTTCAATTTCATTAAGATATGTGTACAGTAAGGGTTTGAAAATATGGTTTATAGAAATGCCTCTCATAGAACACAATGCTTTGTAACACTTTTGTGTGTCCCTGTACACAAATCAGTGGAGGTATTTGCTCCATTTTATACAGAAACATCCAATAGTGAACTTGAATAGCATGTTTCAATTTCTTTGAGATTTGTGTAAAGTAAGAGTATGAAAATATGGTTTATAGAAATGCCTCTCATAGAACACAATGCTTTGAAATATTATCGGGTGTCCCTGTACACAAACCAGTAGAGGTATAAACTCCATTTTTAACAGGGAACATTCGATAGTGAACTTGTATAACATATTTCAATTTCATTAAGATTTGTGTGCAGTAAGGGTATGAAAATATGGTTTATAGAAATGCCTCTCATAGAACACAACGCTTTTAAATATATTTGGGGTCCCTGTAGACAAATCAGTAGAGGTATAAACTCCATTTTCAATAGGGAACATCCGATCGTGAACTTGAATAACATATATCAGTTTCAAGAAATTCCATAAATATTTGCGCGAGTTAGGGTGCGGACAGACAGACAGACAGACAGACGGACGTACAGACAGACAGACAAACCGAAGTCATTAACACTTTTCAACCTTTTTGGAACGTTTTAAAAAGGGGGGTCTAAAGAATATATCCTGTCTCAAAAAACGTTTCAAAGTATATTTCATAATATATACCTCCCCTATTTCAGAGGAAAAGGGATCAGTTCGAAATTAAAGTTTATCAGGAAATGAAAGTTTAATTACTGATAAATCCTACACACTTCCAATTCAAAAACCCATAATCGAACAGATAGTTATAGGTCGAAAAGCAAAGGTGTGCAGTATAACATTTTTATAATTTCAATTCTATTTACTTAATTCAAAGACAACCTAGGGAATACTGGACTTAACACCCAATTAATTTATTTCAATGTAATAACATATACTTTTTCTATTATAACTTTACATTTTATAAACATAAATCAAAGTAGTATATTTTCTATTAAATTCATAAGTACAGAAATAGTGTCGATACATATTTACATTTGTATAACATGTCGTGAGTATATTTATAACTGATTTTAATTATGAGAAATACATAATAATTTTATGCATATGAATTGAGAGTGCAAGCAAAATAATATGGAATTTTGAAATACAGGAATTTCATAATTAGAATTCTGAATTGCTTTTAAAAGAATTAACGTAATATATGATTCTGCGGACTTAGCTATTGTATATGTAATTAATCATCAATGTTCACAAAAAAATAATATATTTTTCAACGTATTGTTTTATTTGTAAGATATTAATTATTATAATAGATATTAATTATTAATTATTATAAAATAAATGACATATTTCAGTTGGTTTAATAATTAATTAATGCACCTGAATACTTTTTAACATTACAACAGTATATATAACAGCACACACGCACACACACACACATATATATAGTTAACGCAAATTGAGAACCATAATTTAATATTTGAATATTTGAATACATGCATATCAGATTAGAAATTTTTTAAATAAATTCCTTAAACAGCTATACATTATGTCTATATTACTCAACAGGAAATAAATTGAAAGAATAACAAAAACTTATTCATAATATATGAAGTCTTTATAAAGTATATGAGTGTAAAATCAATTCATATATTTATAATTGTTAAAAAAAAAAAAAAAAAAAAAAAAAAAACTGTCTGTGTTTTTTATTTCTTTTTTAATATCTATCGTGTACAAATACAAAGACCTTTTTTCTTTATAACTTTCCAAATTTTTTCATTTATGGAAGTATAAAATATTGTTTAAATCCCTCCACATAACGACAGGTACAACCTGCTAAAGAGATTCGTATTTATCTGAACAACGGTTATTCAAATTTTATTATTATACAACTTTAAACTGTACTTTTAATAAATCAAGAGATAATATCATCAGCGGATTGGTGAATCAGGATGATACGCAAATAAATGTGCCCCCACAACCTAGCCCCAGCAAAATAATAATATTATAGATTTTGCTAAAAGTCGTGGCATCCTGGTTAGTAAGAGAAGCCGCTCATAATAAGAAGATCTCAGGTTAAAAGACCAGTGTATACGCTACTGGCGACTGGTGTGCGTTAAATCTGCCATTATCGCCGAGTCCTCCAAGTTCCCATCAAAATTATTCCTCCAGGGTACCGATCATGGGATTTATTTGGCTATGTACTGGATAAAAATATTAGTTATTGTTGTTTGCTGATGCTGCAATCTTTCTCCTGTTTCTAGAGCTAAGCCGTCCTTCCACTACTTGTGATGCTCCTCTTTAAACAGAAGGCGCTCCCATGCCGCCTTAAATCTATGTAGTTTCACTACCAGTGTTCCTGGTCTCTGAGTTGCATAACTAACAATAACAAGAGATTCCGCTATTACCCACAATTTTTTCCGTACAGTATTTAAATATTAATAAATTTCTTACCATTTGCCTCTCATAATTATTCGCCAGACGACTTTATATGATTTATATTTACCAGCTGCACTAACATTAGAGGGAATAAATTCACCGAAATTTTGTCTGAAAAGGAGCCAACCTCAATTTTACTATTGTGCAACTCCGAAACTGTGATGGCTATAAGCATGCGTAAAAAAAAAAAAAAAAAAAACTTCAAATGTCTTTAAGCAAAGAATGGTTCCTTGGATGAGAGATGGGAATTCTTCGATTTTCCGAATGAAATCAGATAAATAATGAGAGAATAAAATCAAATTCGTAGAACTTGGAAGATTTACACGACTCATTCTTATACAAGCCAGTACAGTATCTGCTGTCATGAAGTACGGTAAAACATATATAGTAATATTTTTTCTCGAAAATATATAGATTGAAGACAGTAAAATTTAGAAGGCGACTTCATGTATCTTAAGAACAAAATTAAACATTTTTGCCATTATACTTAGAGCCAAAGACATGACATTTTGCAAAAAATATAAGGTTGAAGATATTTCCGCTAATCTTAACCAGTTTACATCTCATTCTAATGTTTTTAATCCCAGAGGTCCCTATATTGTAAATTGTAGAATTAAAAATTTTAATTAAAGCACTCCTTAGATAAATTTGCTACACCCTTTCAGGTTGTAGAGTACATTCCAGATCTTAACGTACCGAATACGTTTGATTAATCGTGTTTTTATATTAAATATTTTTACTAGTCGTACCGCTGCCGAAGGTGGCGCCACGGATGCTAACTTGCCAGAGAGTTATATATACACTTATTTACCAACTTGTATACAAAAAATCTGCAAAAGTACATTTTTGTAAAACGTCAAAATAAATTTGCAGACGCTTATAACTTATTAAAAATCCGAACAGTTCTGGTTTCTGGAATAACATTTTTAAAAATTAAAACGTTTTTGATAATGTCTGGGGTCCTGGCTTTTTCCTTAATTTACTATCCGTAATCTATTGATCTACCCGATCAACTAATAAAAATTATATGATTCTTAATTAAAAATAAGGTTTAAGGCGTTATTTTACCTTAAAATAATAATAATAATAATAATAATAATAACGGTGAATATATAATTTTTTTTTAACCACTAAAATTTATTTGGAAAATAATCACTATTAAACATCGTCTACTTCTATATTAAAATAGCTATTCTTCAAGTACTTTTTCCTAACATCATTAATTAATTATCGTTTACTACATTTGGTATTAATTACGAATATTGATAAAATTATTTATTCCTTGCATCCAGTAGACAAAATACCATTATATGCCTAGAATAATTAATATCATCGGTATCGGTAATTAGTACCAAATATAGCAAACATTAATTAAATGACGATGTTATGAGAGAATACTTAATGAACTAAAGGAGACAAAATAAGTATATAAAAAATAATGGCTATTAATTAATGAGTCGGCTAACTTTAAAAATGTCATAGTGTACATAAACAATCAGTTACTTTCTAATGATCCCGAGTTCTTTTCATTCTTATAAAGGTTGCACAAAAAAATAGCTTGGTTGAGGTATAAAGTACCTTTGGACGAGAGGAACACATCCGCAAAAATTAGTCCTAGCTCTTTTTACAATAATTAGAAAAATCATTAATTTTAAAATTTGTAACTGGTAAGAGTTATTGAGAAAAAAATTATCTCACTTGTGCATCTATTAGAATAATTATATACTATTACATTCTTATTTCTTTTGTCAGAGCTAATTTCTTATCGGTTCTCGCATGAACGATTACATGCAAATAATACATCACACGAACTCAAAGAAAAAAATCATACACACATATTCGAGTATATATGTATGTATGTATATAATAGATGTAACCGTGTAATTTATAATTTTAAAATAATTATTTATATTTTAGTTAATTAAAAATTAGTAATGAATGAATGTATAGTATGTAACTGTAACTATAATAAAGCATATATTTATTACATTTTTGCAAGAAACAAAAATATGCATTTTTTTCCCCTCAAGCGTTTATATTTACGTTAAGTGCATTAATCAACAACCATATTTTGATTTGTCCCTTTTTAATTAAATTAGCGAGAAATATATATTATTTTCCCGATAGCAACTATGTGTGTAGTGCTTTAATGCAACATTTGTTGCTTATAACTAATATATATGTGATTTTCTGAATTATTTTTGTTTTCCTCATTGTTGTTACTTAGAAGCTTAATGGTTTATGCGATAATTCATTTTACAGCATATGGTAAAAACACTTGATATGAAAAAAAATATATAAAAATTCTGCAACCTAATGTAAGATATATGCAGGGTGCGACAAAAGTTCGGGAAAATTTTAAAAATTCATTAAAAAAGAACAAATGATTCTATAAAAAATGCGGTTTGCACGAATGGCATAAGAAAGAGGACGGATTTTTTTAAGAACAAAAAAAAAGTTAAAAAATGACCGATAGGTGGCGCTGCTGTGCATGCACGAAGCTCATTTATGCAATTTAAGTTGTCAATAAAACACCTGAATGTACATGCACTCTTATGGGATTCATCCAGATATGCTGTTCTCAGCTGTCACATGTGTGGTGACTCGCCTTATTTGCTCCATACAATGTGGTGGAGGTCGTTTTGGACCACTTCAGCTTAAATAAATCTTTGAAAATGTAGAATTGTATTGGTATTGTATTTCTGCTAATTATATTTTAGTGTATGACTCATCTGTATTAATTTGATTAACGCACTCAACATCAGCGTCACCTAACTGTCATTTTTTGAACCACACTTTTTTATTATTATATGTTTCACGAACTTTTGGCGCACCCGGTATGTTCTTTGTAAATAATGTAATTGAAAAATGTAACCTAACAGAATTTTTTATAGTAAAATTTCAAAAATGGCATTATTAACTTCCTCTACCCAAATCTGATTTTAACTAAAAAAATAAATAAAATGAGAAGAAAATAAGGATAAAAAAAGAAAAATACCAGAAAACTATCTGATATGATTTGTTAAATTCAAATTTCTCTTTAAGATTTATAAATATATATAATAAAATCCACACAAAATAAAGTGTTTCTGCATTTTATTACCAGTTTTTTTTTTTTTTTTTTTTTTTTTTTTTTAAAGACATAACCTTTAATTATGCGGCCTAAAATGTAACTAAAATTCCATTAAAAAATTAAACACTGAGAAATTAAGACAGACTATATAATTAACTAAATTTATCTTAAAAATATTTTCTGTATTTTGATTTATTTGAAATGATTACACTTGCATAGTAATATATAGACAATAAACTATTAGTCGTACTTTGTGGTTCGAGAAATAGTTTTATTAGATTGTTTGGAAATAATCGTTGAATAAAGTATACATTCGTCGACATGAAACTGTAGGCTTCTTTACAAACCGCCTACCCCATGCAAAAATTTTATGCTTTTGCAAGAATATACATAATTAAATGAGTGGACAAGGTAGTATTATGATATCAATGTCACATTAATATATATATATACATATATAATCTTTAAATAAACCAGATGCTGCAGAATTAATACTTTAGGGCACCGTTTATTTTTTTTCTGAATATTATCATGAAAGTGTAAAAATAAAATATAGCAGTGTTTCAACGGACCCGCTTTTCTCTTGAATCTTCCACCACCGCATTTATATAGCAATTTTTTCTTTAAAGACGAAATCGTAATATGTTTTTCACATTTATATATATTTTTTTAACTATTTAATTTATACAAATAAATCGTCGAATAAAATAAGTCATTCCTATATATTTTACATTACTGGCCAATAATACCAATAAACATAACTGGTAATTATTTTAAACAATTAATACTCTAATAGTAAAATACAGTGTTTTATTGTGCTGAAAGAGACAGGGAGAAAATACGGATCATAGGAAATCTGAACAATACATAATTCAAAATAATTTCAGAATTTTATTACTCGAATGAAAATAAAAGAATTTATTCTTATGTGAAAAAAAAATTATCGTTCAGATATTTTATTTGTTGTTTATTTATTCAATTATATATATATATATATATATATACATTCATTATAGTTTTCAACAGGGTACTTTTCATAATTTTAAAAATATAAGGTCGTCAGTTTCATTAAAGTCATAGAGTTAATTTTTGACAAAAAATATTTAATCTTAATTATTCGCGTGTAAAATTGTAAAATTTCATATTTTTTCTTAAAAATAAGTAAATTTTAACAATTTTATTGGCATTGTTTGTTCACAATAAAATTAAAGCTATTACGAGATTTTTAATAAATATTTTGAAATTTTGAACACGTGAAAAAGTTGATAATATATATGTTGGATTAAGTAGAACATGCTTCTATTTTTCAAAATAAATAATGGCTTTCAAGTCGATTTCTAATTTAGGAAGTTCTTAAAGGAAAAAGTATTTTCAAAGTCATCTGAAGTTAATTTTTATGTTTATTTATTTTTATTTTTGTTGTTGCTGTTGTTAGAATTTCATGAGCGATAATAATAATAATAATAATAAAGAGTCATATACGATATTTAGTGAGGTTATACATTTTTTTTTTTTTTTTTTTTTTTTTTTTTATAAAAGAGGTGTTCTCTAAAGAAGCCTTGTAATTTCAAAAGAAAAAAAAAATATATAAAGTAATAGAGAGGAAAGTACTGTTCTGTATTGAACATGCCTGTTTAATTTTTTTTTTTTTTTGGATGTTTAAAAAATATCTAATGCAAATTTTCTATCTATGTAACAACAATGTAATTATTTGCACAATATAATAATCCATTTATTTATTTATCTTTAGATTATCTTAAGAAATTACATGCTTTTCTTTTCTAATATATATATATATTTTTTTTTTATGTCCTATTTTATTTTCAGATGAAGTTCTTTTATCTTGAGCTCAAATTATTTTATAACTTGAATATATGCAAATATATTTTGTAAACTACTATGAATTTTACATTGAACTTTTAATTAGAGAAACACCCAATCCTATATTTGTTTCGATGTTAATTAAGCATATTAAACAAAAATTAATAATTAATCTAAAAGAGAATTTAGCCCTATGATATCTAAATCCCTGCAGCCTTAAAATTAATGAACTTGGGAAGAAAATTAATGATAAGTCATATGTAACTCCTAAATTAAATTGCATTAGTAATAAATAGTTTAATAAACACTTCAGTATATAGGAATTTTAATATCCACACAGACGATTTGAATTTAGTATATATTTAATTCATATGTTTTCTAATTATCTAAATCTCTTGATTAAATGATTTAATTCTAAATATTAAATATTCTCGTTAGAAATCTAGAATTGATGCTCAGTTTTCTGATTTTATGTAGTAATAACGATATTTAATAACGTTAAATGCTATCGTTTAAGTGTTTATGTTCCAGATATAAATGGTATGGTAGAAGAATATATTAAATCCTTACACGCTGTATGTTCCCTAAATGAGATGATTTTTTTTTTTTTTTTTTTTTTTTTTTTTTTTATTTATTTACCCTTTTCTCTAGTAAGTTATTAAAGATTAAGTACAATGATTTCTAAAACTCCGCGGAACAATGGAAAACGTACTGTAAGAAGAGTTACTGACACATTTTTATTTATTTATTTATTTTTTTTTTTTTAAATTTTCTCGTTTTCGGAACTAAAATTTTCCAACTTCAGCATGGACATTTTCAGTTTTACAATCGAATGCTTTCTGTTTTAAGAGAGAGTATTTTCACAAACGTAACTGTTTGCTTAAGAAATGAAAATTTTCAGTATTGCAAACTCAAAACTATTTATTTTTAAGAACTGATATATATGGAAAATATGAGTTTGTGTATATATATATATATATATATATATACAAACTCATATTTTCCATTATTAATTCTGGTATTTCCTTATAAATAAATATATTCAATTTTTCATTCTTATTTTCATATAATAAATGATTGTTGCTTGATATCACAACTGTTACTGATATACTTACGCATTATAATTATAGTGGTTACATTTAAGTGAGTCGCCTTTTACACACACACACACACACACACACACACACACACACACATATATATATATATATATATATATATATATATATATATATTATAATACAACTTTTTTATAATATTTTACCTATTTTCTATAAAACAATTTCGGGTTAAATATGACTTTTTTAAAATGAATAATATATTGATACATTATGAAACTTTTTTCTTGTGAAAGAACAGAACTTCCTTGAAAGGCTGTTATTTTCTAAAAAAAGCAATTTATACACACACATATATATATATATATATATATATATATATATATATATATATTGAGAGAGAGAGAGACTTTATCACAAAAATATCCATTTTACATCCTTTTTTTTCGTCCATCTATACATTGCTCTTTTTGGAATAATACAGAAAATTCTTTTAGTTCATTTTCATCCGAATTGTCATTAAAAAATAAAAGGAGGTAAAATTATTCAAAAGTAACAAATATATATATATATTTAAAAATTAAAAGTTTATCTCACTACATTCTAAGAAAAATACTTTAAAAGAAAATGAAAACTTTGTATGTAGGTGCATTTAAAATTACCATTCATTATAACACTTTCTCATAAATTTCTTTAACTTCTGTGTAAAAGAAAGGGGTGTGCCAAGGAGGCGTTCTAAGAAAAAATTCTGGTAGTAAGCAGATTTCGTATTAAACGCGATCCGTATATTATTGGTAAAACATAAGGCTATACTTACATCATGAAAAACGACTTTCAGATATTAGCTGCTTTTCCTTTTTTTTTCTTTCCCGCCATTTTTACGCAGAAACTAAATATACGACTGAAGTTTAAAATGAATGGCAATTTTAAAACCATCTACATAAAAAATTTTCATTTTCATTTAAATTCTTTTCCTTAATTATTGAGACAGGTATTTATGTTCTAAAATAAAAATGTATTTCTTATCTTTGAATAAATTTGCCTCCATCTTCAATTTTTTTTCCCTCTATATACAAATTGAGACTATCTAAAAATGGAGCACGCTACAACTCGCTAAATACTTTATTAAATAAAGAAGAAACCGAGTGGAATTAATAAATATTGAGACAAAAGAAATATATTGTTCAATTAGCAATCGTCCTTAAAGAAATTCATATGCCTCATTACACTTTTATTAATTTTGAATTTGTTTCATATGGATACAATACATACATCCAAATCGAATTATTGAAATATTTATTTGATTCGATTATGTTTTCTATCAGACAATTGATTCACTATAATATGTTGTTTTTGATTATTGAACCAAATATTCTGCTCATTATCGAAATATATATCAATCTAGATGTAATTTATTAAAAAATAATATAACACAGTCGTGTATACAAATAATTTATGTGAATTGTATAATTTATGTTAGTTATAAATAATAATTTATGTTAATTGTACAACTTAATTTTATAAAATAACTTAATTATATAAAATACTAGTAAAATAATTAATATATAATAATCAATATTGAATTTCAACATAATGAAATATAAAAAACAGTAAATAAATGTATAAAATTTTAATACTCCGGCTCTTCAGATAGTCATTTTTTTTCAGTTATCAGTAAATTGTGCACTTTCTTTTATGAAAATCATTTTATCGAGACATAGATTTATCTCTAAAAAATACACAGATTAATTCAAAATGAGATAACCATGCTTGTGAAATCTGGGGAAGAGAATCAGTAGACGTAATGCGTTCATATTTGAGACTATACATATCAAGTCAAGGGAAATTGAAATTGATAAATGAAAAAATAAAATATTTACAACGATTGGGGTGGGGGTGGGGATAAAAATTTGTCACTCTGATCATTTTAAAGTAACAAAACTGCCACATAAGACCATTAATAAAAAAAATAATACGTGTTGTCTGAAATTAACTTTATTCTTACTGTTCAATACACAAACTGCGCTTGATAGGGGAGAATTTAAGTATTCCATTATGCGTGGAGTAACATTTTTGTGCTATTGTATTAAAACGAGCGTATCTTATATTTGGGCTTACACCAACATTTCTGCAGCAGCAATATTTTATGTGTAATTAACCGTAATAATAAAGTTAATTATAATAAATACAATTCGTTTTTCTTTCTTAATTAATAGTGTCATCTTACATTTTCTTCCCCTTAAACCGAACACAGAATCTCATTTTCCCATAGAGGCTTTCCATGGAACATTTTTTTCCAGAAACAAGTTTCTCATGTTCTGATATTTATATCTACGAAGTATAAAGACACTACCTCTATTGGTTCCCTCAGCAATAAATGCCGAACATGGATTGTTTAATTTAACCGATGTATACTTTAGTTGCGATTAATTATACACAGCTTATAGTTAAATTATTAGTAGTTTATTTTATTGTTAATATATTTTACGTATCATTAGATTCAATGTTACTCACAAATAACTGAAAACCAGGAAAAGAACTCGTACTATGGGTAAACTATCACCATGGAAAAACTTATTATCATCGATATAGTTATCCGAAACCTTGTTAAACCTCTGTAAAAACTAAAACCGTGCAAGTTTTTATAAGTTCTAAAAATTAAACCTAAAAATACATTATTACTACATTCAACCAAACTACATTCAAAAATCCATTCAACCTAAAAATAAATACATCATAAAGGCCTACAATAGTTGTTTCTTTATATATAATAAGAAATATTTTCACATTTACTTGTTACATGAATGCTCCATAAGCGATACTGTACCAACTATATTATTCACACTACCCGTCTATAAACGTAAACAGCGGCCTTTAGTCGCTTCTTTAAATAAGAGATGCAAATATACGACAGATATGTCGAACACGTGTAAAATTATCATAAACGAAAAGAGCATTTATAAGTTGAATAATTTATGTTTTGAAATCTAACCATTGCAAGAAAAAATATGAATTTCCATTATAGTATAATTGAACATTATGATAAAAGTTTATCTAACTTTTTAAAAATTAAATTATGCACTGATATTCTGATATTATTTTTTATCAACTACTAAACTTCATCTAAAATAAATAATACGATTATTTTAATTTAAAAAAATTAAGAATTGTTAAACAGTTTTAATGCAATTCAAATACATGTAATGCTATAAAAAAAATCCTCAACATATGAAATAATTTACATGAACATAATTAGGGACTATCCCGAATTAAAAAGCCAAAACTGAATTTGAAATTACTTGGGAAAAAATTTCTATCATATCTGTATTTTTAAACTAATTAAGAATTTTTTTGACAGTAAATTCTTAGTGTGTGTATCTTTATGCAAATTCTTTTAAAGAATTCGCAATTTAAAGAAATTTATTTTACACTTCAATTCAGAATTCACGTGACTTACTGTCTTAAATTGATTGAAAAATCGCAAGTTTTAATAATGAGAACCAACAATATAAATGTGTAAAAAAATGCAAATCTATTTCATTTAAAAAGTTTATAAAACAGATTTTCATGAAACACTTGAGATCGTTCGATATTTTTGTGAGATAAATTAAATAAACATATTCCAACACATACACAGAGACAAACGTAGTTTCAAAGGTCCCTTACTTATCTTTGGGTTCAGAGATTAATAAAGAAAATAAAATTTAATTTAATGTAAAAAATTATATTGTCTTTATTTATTTATTATTTTAATTTTGTTTCAAAGTTTATTTTAGATCATGCACTTGTTTATGAGAGACTATAATTCATTTCTTTAGTGTTATTTTTCTAGCGATTTTTATATGTGGACCTCTATTCTTTGTTTCATTAAATCTAAATTATTTATAATTTTTACATTTTAACTATACTAATAAAAATCTGGATAAATTGACTTTAAAAATATATCAATGTATGGCAGAATAAAAATAAGTTTTCACCTGAAACAGAATGTTATTTTTTCTAGTTTTTCAAAACGACATCAAAACAGCGCTTTTATTTATTCCTTTACATCGTATTCTGTAGTATGAAAATTATGTTAATAAACTTTAATATATCGATAATAGCATACGTCGATTCACTGAGTTGAATGCCATCATATATTTAAGGTCTTTACAAATGTACTCAACAAAGTAGTGATTTTAGTATCAATTACACAAAAGAAACAGAATAACGTACTTAGTATAGACGATGTGTTCATTCAAAAGCTCAACATTTTAAAAATTATGTACTAAAACTGCATCTTAATGGAGCAAATTTATGGAGTTATTGAATTTCATAGCACAGAACAATTTAATAAATTCGCAATTTAATAAGTATTTCTGTATAAATAAACATTAGCGCCTGTACAATTTTATAAATGCAAGAGGTATAATGTTTGATGATTTAAATCATTTAATCAATTCGCATTATTTCGTAAGCTGTAACTTTAGAACGAATATATTTAATTTCAGATTACATAATGTGTAATCGAAAAGTAGAAACTTGTTTAAAATCATATAGTAATTATAAATATAAATTAAACGTATTGTAAAATTATAAATACTGTAAATAACTTGCCTTCATGGCTGTATGGATGGGAAGGACGGTGTGGAACTCGAAGTGCAGCCAACTCTACGAGATGGTTTCGGGATTGTTAATATAATAACTAATTATTCCTTAAAAAGCCAAGAGATGCACAGCGCCAAATTATTTCAAAAAATTTAAAACCAGACTATAAACGAAGAAATGCTGCAATATGTAAAAAAACACAAAAGCTGAAAATTGAAAATTGAAATTTTGCTTAATTTCACGATACTTTACGGGTTATGTGTGACCTAAAAGCTGTAAAAGAATATACACGTATATATTGTGAATACACGTGAAAAGCAAGTGAATGGTTCTAGGACAAAAAATATTAATATTTGTAATTCAATAATAATAAAAAAAAAAAAATCGTGTTATTCAAACTTCAAATGTCATGCACGAGCTATTTTCCCCAAATGAAGGATGCCAAAGTACAACTATTTTTTGCTATTAGAAGTCGCTGTTTATTTATTCATTTATTTATCTATTATATATATCATAGCAAAATGGCTTAAAAATAATATTATGAATTTACAGTTAAATTTTACTAAATTTGTTTGAAAGTTAGAGATTTTAAAGAAAAAAAAAATGATTAATTCATTTCGCAGATAGTCCTACATTGGCATTTTGTAATTTGCGGCTGGGTGTATTTTAAAACGAAATTTTGAGATTTTATAGAAAAATCGAATTTAATGTTGGGTATTCTTAAGCTTGTTAATGAGTGAAAATTAATTTTGTACAAAACGAAAACGTACCTTTTATCGGAAAACTTTCATTAAATATTATTTGATTTATTCAATAAAAAATAACCGAAAATATGCTATGTGCGAGATAATAAAAACTTAACTAAAATCTGAAATTTTAATTTAAGATTCTCAAAATGACACTATACGCTAGAAAATAATAATTTTCTATTAATAAATAATATAATGATATTATTTGAAATAGAAATATATAAATAGAGACGTGAATTTATTTTCTAAAACATTTGAAATTTGTAATGCGTTTTTTTCATTTAACAACAAGTAAAAAACTGCTATGTTTTGGCCACCATAAGACTTTCTTCTATATTTTCCTACATAAATTTATTCAGTTCAAATAATTTACAAAAACTTTTATTTATTAAAATTATCTACCACGATGAATTCAGGCGATTTTCATCTTAGAGAAAACCAACGCTAAATATCAAAAGATGCACAGTGTAACAAGCATCTTTAAAAAAGCGTTTTCTTAATGGTTATCTCATGTATCAAGTTTCCTACAGTTAAATACCGTAGAAGTTGAAATATAGCATTCCCGTTCTCGGGAAAACTGCACTACTGTAGCGCAAACTATAGGTAGATATACATCCAAATTTAATCGGCATAATGTCTCATAATGGATTTCTCTTATATCAAATGTTTGATTATAGGCATTAGAACCTGAAATATATTCTTCCCTTAAACTGAAGAATTCGCTGCATAGAAGCACCACCTGTTGATCAATTACTACCAAAAGTTCATTCGCAGTAACTTATGTCAAGGTGCATCCGTAAATAAAGCATCCCTAGTAGTTCCCGAGATATAATCCTTCCTTAAATTATGAAAATCGCTGCACCTGTTAAATAGTTGACCCCAAAAATTGGTAGGCACTAACATATGTCATGATGCATCTACACATAAATTAATGAGCATTTTTGTGCAGAAGTTCTTGGGTAGTTCTTGCCTTACCTTAAATTGTAAAAAGCACTGCATAGCAGCGTCAACTATTGTGCTGTTGACACCAAAAGTTCATACGTATTGATTTATGTCAAGATGCATCTATATATGACTTTATATGCGTTTTTGTGCAGTGGTTCTTGAAATATACAGTCGGTAATAAAAGTATCCGAGCACTAGCAAAAATGCCTATATATAAAAAAAAAGTAGAGTTAATACTGTTTTGTTAAATAAATCTTTTTCGAATCATGTTCTTAGTCAGTCCAAGAACATTATTCGACAAGGATTTAAATATTTCCCTTAAATTGTGGAAATTAATGTATAGCAGCGTCACCTGTCGTGGGATTCACACTAAAAGTTGATAGGCACTAATATAGGTCAAAATGAATCTACATATAGATTTATATGCAATTCTGAGCAGTAGTTTAGGAGATACAGTCGCAACAAAGATTTTGTCACACACACACACACTCACACAGACAGACGTTTTCTAAAAATGGTCAAATCATGTTCTTGACCTCTCAAAATGTGTAGATCCGTCGAAAACCGGAATTCGAAAATTTTTATGAATCCAATACTTTCTTCTTTTGAATATAGAAAAAAAGTAATCAATACATTTATTCATATTATTAATATTTTTTAAATTCTGACTAAGATGGAATGAAATAGGTATATAGCAGGAAATTTATTGTATTTGTAAAACATTTTGTTTAAGGAATAATTAATCTGAATGCAAGCAGGAATTCTGTATTTAACTAAACATTTAATTTAATTAGTGTTTGTTTGTAAATAACTTCGTCTCTCTCATTAACCACGAATTTATAAGGAAACATTTAATATAAGAACTTTTTTGGTAATGTAATGCTCTTAGAAAAATAATTAGTTTCGGATCATGCAAGCTAAATGCAAACTTCGTAAATTTAATTTGTTGTTTTGGAATTAATTTGTTTAGAATGTTGCTCAGTATCACAGTGATTGCTTACGAATGTAATTTGGTTATTTATTATTAACTTGCAGTTATTGTTTTGTATAAAATAAAATATTTTACACGTTAATAATGTTTCAGATAAACATAATATAAAACTCCTACCACATACATATACTTTTTTTTTTCTAGTAATATAAAATGGAAGCTCAGTAAAAACTACTACAAATAAGATTCATTTTGATATTGGATAAAAGGCACAATATTTTTAATTTTAAATTATTAATGCTGTTTAAGTTTTTTTCTTCTTTTGAGTAAAAGAAACCAAACAGTAAAAGTTTAGTTTTATCTTTTCAATTAAAACTAGTTAATAATATTTTTTCGTTCTTTATTAAATATATAGCACATAAATAAGAAATAAGAAACATAGTACAGTAGAATCTCGTACAACGAGTTCCCACAAGACGCAATTTCGTATAACGCGACGAAAAATCTGCGACTATTACTCATGCAACGCGATGAGTCTCGTATAACGCGTGAAATAAAGGAAGTACGGGTCGACATATTTTCTACTTCCAACCTGTTCAAGTAAGGATTGCTCCTTTATTATGCCAACACCCGACGCTTTTGGTCTCATTGCGGAATGAAATCGTCTGCTCAATGTACGTCTCCTATAACGCGATTTTCTATTACGCGGAACGTATCCCCCGCGTTATACGAGAGTCTACTGTATTTAAAGATTTATACCTGTTGAAATAGTTATGTGACTAAGCTGTGTAAAATTACTAAGCCGTGTAAAATTACACCCAAAGATGCTAGTTTCAATAGTACCAATCACTTGTGTCTATATATGTATATAATCATTATATATATATATATATACAGTGGTGGCCAAAAGTGTGGACATTTTTTTAAAGTTTCAGGTTTTTCAACTTTGTGTGCTTGTAGAATATATTAATTTTCACTTAAATACAAATGTTTATATATCAAATTGAAGGTAATTTAATGTAGAATTTAACAACAAAAACATAATTAAAATATTTGAATTACAAAAAAAGTTATGCTGATTTTAAAAGAAGAAACAAACACAAATCGTTTTGAATAATGACGTGTTTTGTAATAAAAGCGTACTGGCCAATCACAAACACTGTTCTGAGGACCAATCAAATGTCTGTAACTATAGTTTAGGTTATTTGGATGGTAAAAGAGTTATTGTTGTGGAAATATTTTGCGGAATGATGCATATTAGTACAATTAAATAGAGTATTGCTGTTTTTGAATATTTTAAGTCCTTTTTTTGAATTAAACTAATTTTAAACAATGTCACCAACAATAAGAACTGATGGGACATCTACAAAAAGAAGCCGAATTGTCATATTGAGAGAAAATGGCCTCTCTTATGCTGAAATTGCAAGACAAGTTGGTGGCTCAGTGACTTGTTCTGGTGTACGAAAGTTCTGTTTACGTTAAGAAAAACAAAATCAGTGGAAAATAAGGCCAAATCAGGCCAAAAAAATGCACAAGTGCTACTGCCGATAGAAAAATTAAACGGCTATGCCTTCAAGATAGAAAAACTTCATCAGATGCCATTAGATGTGAAATAAATGCAGCGGATATTGCAGTAAGTTCAAGAACAATAAGAAGGAGGTTATCAGGATTTGGACTACAAGCTAGAATTCCAAGGAAAAAACCATATTTAAATCAAAAGCAACGCGAAAAACGAGTTAAGTGAGCAAAATAATACATTAAATGAACAGAAAATCAAAGGAAGCAAGTAATCTGGAGCGATGAGAATAAAATATCGCTCTTGGGTAGTGATGGTAGAAAATACGTGAGATGTAGAGTAGGTGAAGCACTTCATTCTGATTGCATTGAAGCAACTACAAAAAACCCAACAAATGTCATGATTTGGGCATGTATGTCTGCAGATGGTGTGGGCCGAATTCAAGTGATTGATGGCATCCTGAATGCCAAAAAATACATCGAAACTGTCCTGGAACCAAAATTGATACCTTCCATCAGGGATCTCTTCCCCAACAAAGCACCATTTATTTTTCAGCAGGATTCAGCTCCATGCAACACAGCAAAATTATGCAAAGCATGGTTTCAAAATAAAGGCATAGATATATTACCATGGCCAGGAAACAGCCCTCATCTCAATCCAATTGAAAATCTGTGGCGACGTTTGAAAATTCTTGTACGAAAAACTCGTCCATCCAATAAAAGACAACTTATTGAATCCATAATTGATTCTTGGCACCATGTGATTACGAAAGATGAACTACAAACACTAGTTTACTCGATGAAAGACGTTGTGAAGCTGTCTTAAAAAATAAGGGTTATCCTACTAAGTATTGATTGTGTAAGTATCACTTAAACAAAAATGCAAATCTAAGATAGATCTTACTATTATTTGCATAACATTTTTTGGAATACAGATATTGTAATACCGTTTTTGTTATTAAATTCTACATTAAATTACCTTCAATTTGATACATAAACGTTTGTATTTAAGTGAAAATTAATATATTCTACAAGCACACAAAGTTGAAAAACATGAAACTTTCAAAAAATGTCCACACTTTTGGCCACCACTGTATATATATATATATATATATATATATATATATAATCATTATAACTAGTATCGCCCAGTGGTCGAAACTCGGCCACTTTTTCGCAAAAAAAAGTTATTACTATGTCCTAAACAGAATTGAATTGCAACACAGCTGCGGCAATTGTTTATCGATATGCACTCTAAATGGTTTAGCAGAGATTTATTTAATACTAGCATACCCGGCCATGCGTTGCTGTGACTAAGTTATACGTTGAATTATACGGCTGTAAACTATTTAGTACAGTCAAATTATTATTTACGAACAAAGACGAAAACGTTGTAGCCGTTGTAAAAACCCACAGGGTTGAGATTTGAAACTTAGGTCAAAATTTGGAAGCGATTGATAAAAATTTTCGTAGTGTTGATATTAAGCACAAATTAATTTTATTGTAGGGTCCTATAAATTTTAATGGAGAAGTGATATATATTATTTCTAATGCTACTTTGGATAAAATTGCTAAAATGACTAATATATAAATTAAATTCTATTAAAATTCTATTAAAATAAAAGTATAAAAGAAACAGACGATTTTAAAATCAATTTTTATGGAGGAGTGAAATATAATATATGCTATAATGGATAATTTTACTATAAAATGACCTCATCATTTTAAATATTTTAAAGAGGGCAACAGCTGTAGTTATAAAAAGGAAAACAATAAGGCTAAACCAGAAAAATAAGTAAATTTGATAAATATTTTAAAACTTTAAAATTGGAAATCTTATGAAATATTGGACATTTAAAGTAAATACATGTATCATTTTAAATAGAAAAAGATTATGGAAAAGTTTAGTTTATTTTAACGAAGTGATGAGAAGTTTTTGAGTATGTTAAAATTTTAATAGTAAATTCAAGTTAATAAAGATGGGAGACATTGAGGATTAAGATAAGAATAATTATAAGATTTAAAAAAAAAAATAAAAATATATATACAGACACGACATTATTTCATTATTTAAAACATGAAAATCTGACATTGACAGATTTTAATTTAGTGTCAGTGGCCTACTGCTAAACTTGTTAATATCGACAAATTCTTCTTTAGTTAATTCGTGACAATCTAAATTCCATGATAAAGTTTTCATTAAATCAAACCAATGTGTTTCAGCTGCAGATACTGTAACAAATAACGTTGGAAGTCCAAACTGTCTTATAGCCGCAAAACAACATTTTTTCTCTTTTTCCCAATGAGGGGGAGGTGTGCCTTGGGGGGACTCATGTCAAAGTTGTACCTTGGGGGGGACTCATGTCAAAGTTGGGCCTTGGGGGGACTCATGTCAAGGTTGGGCCTGGGGGGGACTCATGTCAAAGTTGGGCCTGGGGGGGACTCATGTCAAAGTTGGGCCTGGGGGGGGACTCATGTCAAAGTTGGGCCTGGGGGGGGGACTCATGTCAAAGTTGTGCCTTGGGGGGGACTTCATTAAATAAATCCCCATTCAATAAACCGACTGAAATAGGCCCTTAGCACTATTAAGAGTGACGTATAAAAATTCGACAAAGCTGTACCGACTGAAATAGGGGTACCTTGGGGGGGACTCATGTCAAAGTTGGGCCTTGGGGGGACTTCATTCAATAAATCCCCATTCAATAAACCGACTGAAATAGGCCCTTAGCACTATTAAGAGTGACGTATAAAAATTCGACAACGCTGTACCGACTGAAATAGGGGTACCTTGGGGGGGACTCATGTCAAAGTTGGGCCTTGGGTGGACTTCATTCAATAAATCCCCATTCAATAAACCGACTGAAATAGGCCCTTAGCACTAATTAAGAGTGCATTATAAAAATTCGACAACTGTACCGACTGAAATAGGCCTCTAGCACTAAAAAAAAAAAAAAAAACTTATTATATACCATGCTTTTAAATTTTAATATACTAATAATATACTAATTAAAAGGAAAATGATAAATATTCTATCATAGTTTGAAGTCAAATTTGTTTTCAAATGTCTAAATAAAATATCTGATGTAAGATACTAATATTTTGCAGCGGAATAGATTTCATTTCTGTCATCCTTGGCGAAAAAAAAAGAATATCGCCAAATTATCTGGCGAAAATATTTAATTCCTTTCAAAAATCATGGTTATTTTAACAAACTCTTTTAATATAAGTTTAACAACTTATATTAAAAGAGTAATGGATAATATGAAACAATATTTCGTACAATACATATTACATGCCATAAATACGTACAATGAATAATACATATTAAATTTCGTACAATGCATACATCTGGCATGTATATTTTCGTGTTACGCTTTTGATCGCCAAATAATAATAAGAATAATAATAAAAACCAAGGGCGACAGAGTTTTGAAATTTAAAATTAAAATTTTGTCAATTTGACAGCAAAATAATTCAATCTAACACCCGCGATAACTAATACTTATCTATACCCAAATATAAGGATTAAAATCGGGAAATAAATTTCCTCGATTTTTAATAATTTCTTACAAAAAATCCAGTGGGCAATTAACATAGGAAATCTTTTTCTTGGCTGCACAGACGGTCAGTGAGTCACACTTCGCTTGCGTATAGAACTCATAGATATAGTATAGCATATATAGAATAGAGTGATCATTGGGGAGAAAAAAGTTATTCCTTTTCATTTGGGAAAAGACGACGTTTTTACCAAAATATGGCCGTCTTTCCCCGAGTGAATACACACGGGAATACATACTAATATTTTAGCAAATAAAATTTATGAATAATTTATTTGCTAAAGGGGAATGGAAGACTCCAGATACAGTTTCAAATTCATATTTCTTTCTTTCTTTTCTTTTCTTTTTTTTTTTTTCAATACCACTTAATGGCTGTTTCCAAAGCTTTTTTTTTTTTTTTTTTTTCGGCATCAAAAATCTTTGTACGATAACATGGGGATGAGAGATCTATATATGTTACTATATCTATGATAGAACTACATTAGCACTTTATCAATGTGTATAAAATCTTTAAATTGATTATGACGTCAATTTTCGTGAGATGCATAATTTAACTTTTTATAATTTTTTAACGTTCACGTTTGATTAAATGTATTAATTTTTATGTCGAAAGAAAATGAACTCGTATTTTTTTTTTTTGGCAACAATTAAATTAATAGAACTTACAGATATTTTAGAGCAACTTTAATAAAGGTCTATAATTAACAAATAATTGCAATAAAACAATATTGTGACAATAAATTGAGATAAAAACTATCCTATCTCTCAAGTTGGACCAAACTGCACACAGTGTGCAAAATTTCATTAAAATCGGTTCATTAGTTTAGGAGTTTACCCCGGACAAACATCGTGACACGTAATTTATATATATATACAGATTTTTCTCTAAGTATGGTGCGCTGTAGATGTTGAGCCTTTCCAGAAATGAGAGGGAATCTCAACGAGAAAACGTTTCTTGTTCGGTGATGCAGCCCAAAAGCTAATCGGTATCATGTCAAACCAAGGTCCAACCAAATATTAAATTCAGTTAAGTTAATTCCATTGGTTTATAAAGTACAGTGTTTGAACTCAAAAAGACAGATATTTTGCAAAAATGGTCGAATTGAGTTCGGGAAATCTCAAAATGTGTAACTTCATCGAAAAGCGAAAATCTAAAATTTTTCTGAATCTTATACTTTCTTCTTAGATATGCAGAAGAAATAATAATAAATCCAGTTTTTAAAAAATAAGTAATCAATTTCAGTTAATTGAAATGCAACGAAACACATGTAAATTCATCGAAAACCAAAAACTAAAAGTTTTTTCATATCTTCTACTTGCTTCTTATACATGCAGAAGCTAGCAATAAATCCACATTTATAAATATATGCAGTCAATTTTATTCAATTGAAACGCAAGGAAAGCTCAGAATATGTAAATTCAACGAAAACCGCACATCGAATTTTTTTCCTCATCTTCCACTTTCTTCTTATACACGCAGGAGCTAGTAATAAATCTGATTAATTTTTTAAATAGTACTAGATTTTAGTTAACTGAAATGCAAGGAAATCTCAAAATGTGTAAATTCATTGAAAACCGGAAATCAAATTTTTTTCCAAAGCTTATACTTTCTTCTTATATATGTAAAAGAATACAATAAAGAGATATAAATATTCAGTTAACTGAAACGTAAGGAAAGCTCAAAACATGTAAGTTCAGCGAAAATCGCACATCGGAATTTTTTCCTCACCTTCTATTTTCTTCTTATACATGCAGATGCTAGTAATAATGTGATTTTTCAAAAATTGTAGTAGATTTCAGTTAATTGAAATGTAAGGAAATCTGAAAATGTGTAAATTCATTGAAAACAGTAAATCAAAAGTTTTTGCAAATCTTATACTTTCTTCTAATATATGCAAAAGAATATAATAAAGAGATATAAATATTCAGTTAACTGAAACGTAAGGAAAGCTCAAAACATATAAGTTCAGCGAAAATTGCACATCGGAATTGTTTTCCTCACCTTTTATTTTCTTCTTATACATGCAGAAGCTAGTAATAAATCTGATTTTTTAAAAATAGTGGTAGATTTCAGTTAATTGAAATGCAAGAAAATCTCAAAATGTGTAAATTCATTGAAAACCGGAAATCAAAAGTTTTTCCAAATCTTATACTTTCTCATTATATATGTAAAAGATATATGTAAGCAAAGTGTAACGTCAATGGCCGTCGTTGGGGCCAAGTAAAAGATTCTCTATATTAATCGTCTATTGAATTTTTTGTAAAAAAATATTAAAAATTCAGAAAAAAATATTTCCCTATTTCCATTCCTATATTTGGGTATAGTTACAAATTAGTTTTCGTGCACATGTGTTAGATTAAGTCATGTTGCTGACAAATTGACAAAATTATAATTTGCAATTTGAAATCTCTGGAAGCAAAATGGGCATAGATTTCATATCTGTTTGTCCTTGGCGTTTTGCATATTTGGCGATCAAAAACGTGATACGAAAATATACATGTCCGATGTATATTTTTGTAATGTTGTACGAAATATTGTTTCATATTACTGATTGGACTCTTAGTGTACGTTTTTAAAATAACCGTGCTTTTCAAAGAAAATAAATATGCTTGGCAGATAATTTAGTGATGTTCCATTATTATTTATTATTATTATTTATTATTATTATTATTATTATTATTTTACGCCAAGGACGACAGATATCAAATTTTCTTCAGATTAATAAGATCTTAATAAAAATAGAAAAAAAAAAAAAAAAATAGAACTCTCATAAGTCAAATCTTTTTTTTTTTTTTTTTTTTTTTTTTAACTTGCGTTTACTTTGAGCAGTATAAACTTTTTATCTACAACTTATGCACTCAAATTTCTGCACTCAAATTTCTGCCATTTTAACGACTGTTATCTCTTAGAATAAAAAAGTGTGTTGTCGAGAGTATAGTGATGCTACATTAAACAAATTACTGTGTCTATGGTTTTATTTGAGTTTTAAGAAATTGACAGATTTAACAACCTTCTAATTTTAGGTATTTTGTAATGTGAAAAGATACGTGTATGAAAGAAAAAAATGGGGAAAATGTAAAAAAATAATTTTTTTTAAATACTTTCTTGACTTCGTAAGAAAATATTTTTTTTTTTTTTATTCTGCACATCTGGCTAATTATACCTTTCGATTGATACCATTTACAACCATCTACTTCCACAATTAATATGTTAAATGTGTACCACAAAGTTTGTGCTTGCCTGTTAATATAGAGATTATTGTACTTGGGTAAAAGAGAGTTTTTATTTTTATTTTATTTTTATTTATTTAATTATTATTTATTTAATTAGTTTTAGCATTTCCGTTTTGAAATTAAATTTATGTCAACTGGTAATAGAGCATTATTTTCTTATGTATGTAATACTGGATAGGTTATATATTATTAAAATTTAACAATAATTTTATTAATTTTACTTAAACTAATTGTGTTAAGTTACACTGATGGACAAAATAAAAGCAACAACCTGTTTTCTCGTTTTTTTTTTTTTTTTTTTTCATTTGCACATAATTTTTAAACAAATAAACATATGAATATAAAATTTGGATTGCATGTTCGTTATGATATTGTTAACCGAATGTTGTGTAACTTTAACATAAGAATAATTTTTAAGCTAATATTCATTTTTCTCTCAAAAGTAAGCTTTGGAAAAAATTAAAAATCTCCATAATTTTTGGAAAGAACACTTAATAAAAAATGATCATAAGGATGCCTTGAAGATAGGTGAAGATTCACACGCATCCATACCTTAAATTAGAACCAAATCTTTCTACCTGTATTCACTTTTCGGTTCCTGATTTTTTCTTCTTTTTTTTCGCATGGGACTTCTTTTTTTTTACAAAATATGCATACAAGCATGAAAATTGGACAAGATGTTCATTATAAAAATATTTACCGACATAATTATCATTCTAGTGTTGAATATAGCTTATAAATTAGTAATTATATATTTTTTTAAAAGTCCATTATAAAAGTAAAAGATAAGTTTAAAAAATCGAAAAGAAAAATCGAGATTTAGTTTAACATTTCAAGGCATGTACAGGGTGGTCCGAAAAACATGATAGAAAGTAAGCGATCATTGTTGAAAAAAGACAACATGCAAGAATATGAAACATATTTTATTGAATAAAGATATGAATGACATTTAATATACAAGATGCTTAAAATGTCTACCGTCCACGACTATAGTGTTGTAAAGCCGGTTCGGAAACTTTGTCATAATGCGCTGGAGTGTGTCGTAATAAAGTGCATCAATCTCACTTCTGATAGCCAATTTTAGGTCCTCCAGTGAATCAGGGCTATTCCTATAGATTCTAACCTTGATGTAACCCCATAAGAATAAGTCACACGGATTTGGGTCCGGACTGTATTGGGTCCACTCTATCCCGTGCCCCGTGAATTTCTCTGCATCCAATGCAATCAAACGCTCACCAAACGTCGTTTCAAGCCACGTGAAGACCTCAGAAGCTTTTTGGGGACGAGCCCCATCTGGCTTCAACCAGTACCGGCGTGTCCTGTTGAGATGGCCCGCATCAGGGCTAAAGTAACGCCCTAGCAACTCTCGATATTTCACTCCTGTGACCATACCATCAATAAATATCGAACCAATTATCTGCTTCGACGATATGGCACACCACACCATGACCCTTTGCGGATGCAGTGGAGAGATGGCGCTGAGATGAGGATTTTCCGTTCCTCAGTGGCGCCAGTTTTGTTTGTTTACGAAACCATTCAACTGAAAATGGGTCTCATCACTGAAACAGATCTTGTATTCACTGATGGAACAATTTTTAAGTTCCTCGATTATGTGGTTTGCGAAATCCGTCCGCTGCACAGTATCCCCCCCCCCTTTAGCGGCTGTCACATTTGGAGCTTGTTAGGACACAATCCTACTGCTTTTATTAGCCTTTGTAATGGTAATGATGTTTTTGATATGCTTAATTGTTGGGCCGCCTGTCGAGTGGAATTGGTTGGCTGATCCTCAAAGTATGCGCGCGTAGGCTCGCTGATATCGACAGTAACAACTGCTGATTTTCGTCCCGACGCCTTTTTTTTTTTTTTTTTTTTTTGCATCCTAAACACTCCCTGTAGATTCATATCTGTCCATCAACCTGTAAACAATGAAAAGTAGTGTGAGATTAGGACCATTACATCAGTCATCTGATGGGCTAAAAATCCCTACGATTTTAGAGTGCTATAACTTACTGCGCGATTATCTCTTCACTAATCGTCCTTTTCTTTTTGATCTCTGAACGACATGCCCGTCTAACGGGGACATTACATCGGTTATTCTCATAAAATTTTCTTACGATATATAATCGATCTTAAAAGGTTTGTGATTATATATTGCTTATTCTTTATTTGCGGTAATTAAGCATTCAACTGAAATGTCACTATATGTGCTATTATAATATGGAAGAATTATATTTGCATCAATACATTTGAAATCAGAAACTTAAACTACTTTCTATCATGTTTTTCGGACCACCCTTTACTTCTATACCTATCTCTAATGCATCCTTAAAACCGCATTTCATTAAGTGTTCTTTCCTAAAACTATTAATTTTTTTCATTTTTTCCAAAGCCTACTTTTTAGAGAAAAATGAGTATTTATTACCTTAAATATTATTCTTTTGCTGAAGCTACATAAAATTCGGTTAATAATTTGATAACGAACAGGCCATTTAAATTTTATGTCCATACGTTTATTTGTTTTAAAATTATGTGCAAAAGAAGAGAACGAGAAAACAGGTTGTAGCTTTAATTTTGTCCACCAGTGTATAGTCTGTATAGGGGGAAAACATAAATAACGGGGTATACGCTGATTATAAGTGATATATAACCTCAAATAATATATATATATATATATATACATATTTCAGTAGAAAATAATGTTTGAAGAATTCAAAGTTGTTAGAACTTAAAATACTTTGAAATATTTGCTAAAAATTTTGAAAAAGTCAAATTCAAAACTTCTTCAATGCTTTCATTGGAAACATTTTAAGATTAACAGGATTTAAAATATTAGAAGATTCTTTGTAATTGCATATTGTTAGAATTTGAGTACAGATTACTGAATAACATCACCAAAAATTTCGTAATATGTAGTTCGCTCTTGTATGTGGATGCATAAACTTTGTTAATACATAGAGCTGTGTCTAATTTCTTATGTCAAGTTTCCTAAAAAAAGGCTTTGGACTCGATGTAATATCTTACGAGTTATAAATAAAAATGTGTCAATTTTATTTGCAGCTGTTTATAGAATCTGTTATATCTCCAAGATTATATCTGTACTGATAAGTATAAAGTATTTAAGTCCATATTCTTGATTTTTCAGGAGACGTAAAATAAAGTTAAACTAACTAAAAACTAATGAGCAGAATCGATTAGGAAAAAGGGATTATGTTGGTTTATACGCTTTATACCATTCAGTGATTGCCAATCTTCATTTAATAAAGGGAAAAATTGAATTAAATATTTTATACCAAAGATTAATGCTAAATTTCTGACTTGAATTTTTTTTTTTTTTTTTTTTTTTTTTTTTACCAATGGATTTTCTCAAAGACTAGATGACATGGATTTAAATCCTTTATACCAATCAATAGAGAATTTTGTCTGAGTCTGACTATGTACTTAACTCAAAATCGACATTCTTGGACTTAAATCCTTTATACTTGTCAGTGCAGATATGTGGTTGCCACACGGAAACTTATACAGAAAATAAAAATAAAAATGTTCATAGGCGCTTGTTACAGCCAAAATGCATTTGAAGCATTGCTTTTTACAGGGTGATCCGAAACATTTTAACTTTAATTTAATTTTTTATTTGTCACCTTTTCCGCTTCAGGACAAACTTTTCACTAAAATATATGAGGTATAACATATTTCTTACACTCCCAAAGTTTCAGAATTTCCTTAGATATTTGACAAAATATCTAAATTCGAAAGTGTCCAAATACTTATTGGCAGTTAGTCTATTTTTAATATTGAAATAAAAAATAAACAGGGATGGGGATGTTAATAAATATAAATTTGTAGATGAATTTACAAGAATAAAAAATAAATAGTAATTTAATCAAATCATCATATCGTAATTTTTTATTTTTTAAATAAAGTTATTCTCGAGATTATCTTTGGTTATATTTTATTTACGTTATTATATGTGTAATTTTAGTCTTTAGAAGCTTGTTCATATTTATTTATAGTTTAATATATATATATAATCGTCGTCATATTTTGTTCTTGTATTTGAAATAATCCGATTATCAGTCATTCGTAATTTCTATTATAATTGTTAAATTTTATTTTATTTATTATTATTATTATTATTGCGATAAAAATATATTATTGTTGGATTTATACACTATTTTATTATTTCAAGTGCACAATATATTTGAAACGCTATAACTGAAACAAATATTAACTGTCAGAAAATATCTCCTACAAAATCAGCCAGACTTTTTTTTTTTTTTTTTTTTTTTTTTTTTTTATATATTACCGTTTTCATGTAAAATATTTTTCGTCATATTTTTATAACCACCAGATATATCCCACATCAGCTTAGAATAACGATTCTACAAATTATGTCTCAGAATGCCATGATTTACAAAAGTTTTACTTTCCTTTCTTATAAGAATAACAAAGCAAATTACACCACGCGAAACGATCATAGATCATTAACCCCTTTCTCATTAGAAATAGACTACAAAGGTGACAAAATGAAAAGTAACAAAATGAAAAGTTTGTTTATTTAAGTTCTTTAAATATGTAGAACTGTTTCGTTAAAACGGTGCACATGTTGTTGATACTGATTACTTTGGTAATTTATAATCCTAATTTTCATGATGCATATACTGATTTTTTGCTAAAACGCATTGCAAGTAAAAATAAATGAACAAGCTTACAGAAAATAATTAAATTACACTTGTGATTTAAGACATATATACTCTTAACTAATGAACGTATTTAATTGTGCATATTTAAAAAATATTTGAATATAATATATAATTTATATTTATAAAAATACAATTCAAAATTTAAATACTTTAAAATGAAAGATTTTCCAGATTTGTATAATGTGTAATTTGCAACTCAAGAATCACTGTCTCAAGAGTCATTTGTCCCAAGAGTCAATAATTATAATGATAATAAGAACAAAGCTGATGATGATAATAAGAATTATCAAACGATAAATAAGAATATATATATAATTTTTATTACGCTGATATCACCATGCTTTTAAAGCTTTAAATTATAAAACGTTTATCTTTTTCAATTTAATTACTTTGATTAATATACTAAATACCTTTTTAAAAAGTTATGTAATATTTCAGTTTCAGCTTTTTAATTTGTTTCAAAATATTTATAATTAAAAAGAACAATACCTTTCGTGTAAGCATATATTATATTTAATAACTTACAATAATTTAATATTTGTTTAAATTATAGTTGCTAATTTTTATTTATGTTATTAATTACAAGTTTTTAATGAATTCAGTTTGAAAAATATTGTGGTTGTATCTATACAAAATTCATCTTTTACTTTAGATAACCATTTGCATATTTTTATTAAAAATAAATAAACTTGTACATTTAAATTACATGTAATGTGATTTAATTTATCTTGTAATATATTTAAATCTTTCATTTTATGAAAGTTCGTAAACTTTTATTAGATTTACACAGTACTATTTATTGCATGAAATTATTGCTTAGCTTAATTATTTAGAGTAAATTTGTGTTTACATTTAATGTATTTATTCTATACATTTAAAATAAGCATAGATTGTGTAAGTGTTTTAAAGAAAACGTTTTTGCTTAATTTATGCCTTTTTATTTCGTTTTTAATATCACTATGCACAACTCCCCTTTCTTTCTGAAATTATAATCATGGAAACACTAATTGGGGAATACATTGATAATTTGTCTGGTGGGTTTTCTTTTTTATGTTATTTGTACAATTTTCACTGGCATAAGAATTTTTTTTTTTTTTCAATTTAATTTCTGTGACATTCACTGTGCTTATATAGTGTTTAACACTCAATGATTTTTGTGTAATTCATGATTTTAAAACATGAGGATGTAAAAATTACAAATTTAAATATTTTATAAAAAAATAACTTATTAATATATATATATATATATATATATATATATTCATTAACAATATTGCAGATCACATACACACCCAAAAAAAAAAGAAAAAGAAAAAAAAAGAAAGAAAAAAAGAAAAATAAGAAAGAAAAAAAGAAAAAAAACTACTTTTAAATGTCATTTCCGGAATTTATTCAATAATATATCCATTAATAAAATGGTCGGAAGAAGCAGAATCTTTCTTTATCAGTGAAAAATCCACAAATTTCTAAAACACTAATAATATTATTAATAATAAAAGGCATTTTTTATATTTTTATTTAAATGAATGCTAACTAAAAATTAGAAATTTGTTGAAAAATATTGCTTGATGCCTATTTTAAAGACGACTTACAGGAATGTCCGTTGGAAGTTATCGGTAGCATTGTTTCTAGATAAAAAAAATAATTATTATTTGTTTCATATCGTTTTCATGACATAATTCCGTAAAAATAAATAAATAAATAAACAAATAAACAAATAAACAAATAACTTTCTTTTTTATATCTATAAAGGAAAGAGTGGATTCATGATAATTTTCGAATTGCAGTTTTCGATTGATCTGCACGTTTTGAAAAGACCTGAACACGATTCTATTGTTTTTAGAAAATGTCTGTCTGTCTGGGTGAGTGTATCACGAATTTTGTAGATGCCGTATCTCACGAACCAACTAAAAAATATTAACTGGTATTTTGTTAAATATTGATATAACTTTGTGCTAATTACGTTTGGGGATCAACTGCTCAAGAGATAGTGATGTAATCCCATTGTTTTTGAATTTTTAACAGTTCAGTTTAGAACAAAGTTTCGTATAATCCTTTCCGACCCAGGTCGCACGACCGTGCGGGTTAGATATCCATACATTTTTGCATCTGTAACATCCATATGTAGTAAATTCGAGACATAAATGGTCGTGTTATATCGCAGAAAGTGTACAGTACTTTTTACAATCAATAGATGGTGATTGTAGTCCATGTTTTTCTTTCAACCGGCAAGTTTAGCTTTTTTTACATGTACAAGGAATACAGGCTCACCGATTTATCTATCGCAAAAATGTAATTATCAATATATTTCTATTTGCTTGGATGCAAATTTTTATTTCAATGTGTAAATAACTGTAAAATAAAAAATAATAATAATAATTATACACAATTTATGTTGTTCGTAGGACTTTTCCTCACCCTCATGATCGTGCGACTTCCGCGTTACGTGATAACAAAACGTTCCCCCAAAAATAAAATGGGCCTTTTGAAATTACACTTAGAGGTAGCAGAAGCTTTATTAGCATCTCCACATTTTAACAGGAACATTATAAATGATGGTACAGTTGGTGATGCTGTAATTCCTCTGGTAAAAGGATCCAAATATTATAATTCACTTGCCAAAACACGTCATGCCAGGAGAAAAGATACGATATGTGAGGACATTTCCCAAGTGTTGATGATATTTCGAGACCTTGAAAATGCGGATTTGAAAACTACAAAAGCAGTTCAAAAACATGGTGTGAAAAATGCAACGTGTACTTGAGTTTATCAAAAACGGTAAGTTTTAAAGATTTCATTGTAAGTACTAAATACGAGTCAAAAATCGAATAATATGTAAATTAATTTCTTTATTTGTATCAATTTGAGTTCAGTATAGTTTGCTTCTTCTGTCAACTTAGAGCCAGAAAATGTATAACTCTTTAAATTTTACAGGTGATGATTTCACAGAAAAAGCCCAACTCGCACGATCATGCGGGTACCCTCTACGTTCTAGAGAGGAAACATTTTTTTTTTTTTTTTCCAGTGTCCCAGGTACCAGTATAGAATAAAAATACAGAAGAATGCAATATTTTAAGGTAAAAATATTTTAGGTCGGAAAGGCTTATGTTCACATAATGAGACTTATTTATAACGCATGATCACAAATAATTATGAATTATTGATAATAGTAGTAGTATACTAGGAAAAACATATATGTACATGTAAGACTCTCACTCCCTTGTGGGTCGAAATATTTCTCCCTCCCCTTGGGGTGTAAAACTTCAATAAGGGTGTATTTCGAAAAATACTCGTCCGTACATATAAAATGAATAGTTCTAAGATAGATTGAGGATAATTTATGACAAAGTTAAGGATTTCATTCTTTTTTAACGAAAATATCTCGAAAATCGAAAATATTTTTATGTTGGCACAAAACTGACTTTCTTAAATGTTATAGTTCTGTGTAATAAAAATCATCTGTATTCATTATGGAAAATAATTTTAATAAATAAAAATTTAATAAATAATTTGTACTTGGTGAATTTGTATAAGATTATATCAAAGAAAGTCTTGTGGTTGCCAAAAAATAATAGTTTGATTTAAAAGAATGGAGAATTTTTAAAGGAAGACAACTGAGGTAGAAAATATTTGTGAAGGCCAATAATATGATGCTTGTCCTGAGTTACAAAGTGAAAATTATTTTTTTCTCTATTTTAACATAAAATAATGTCGCCTTTATTTTGCTCTAGAGTATCACATATTGGATAACTAAGTTTTAATTCATTCAGCCTAATGCAATAATTCATATTTTTGATGTAAATTACGATCTAGCTTTCTGGAAGAAATAGTTTGATCTTATGTTTCTGTATTAGTAATAATAATTCTAAAAGTACATGTAATCCAATGTCCTTAATTAAATATATATATATATATATATATATATACATATATATATTTTGAAAAAAGAAGATTATATATATATATATATAATAAAATAATAATAATAATAATAATAATAATGTACTTTTTTTAATCGATTAATCTCTCCATAGTTATATTATGTACATGCAAATATATATTTTATAATTACATACGTAGTGTATCATAAAAATTTAAACACCTATAAATGTATATTTTAACATATTTGAAATATTCTTATAATATGTATACAGTACACATGCAATAATATACATACATATGTCTTAAGACACACAGCCAAGTTTAAAAAAAGTGTATATTAGAAAATTTAATTGTTTATATCTCAAGATATTGAACACACTTCACTTTATGTTCTGCATTTATATTCAATTATATAACATACGCAATCAAGTTTTATTTTACTTTAGTTAAATAAATCGATTTTTATAATACTATTGCAACCGATAACTGATACGTCATCAATAACAAATAAAGATAAAATATTTATAAAAAACAATTAAAATAGTTTAAAATATATTTATAATTTAAGGTACTGTGTAAAAAAAATAAAAAAAAATAAAAAAAATAAAAAAAAAAAAAAAAACGCAAAGGAAGAAAATTTTATAATTTCAATTCTTTAATTTACTATTTAATATTTTATTTTACATCAATTTATAGAAAAAATACTTTTTATTCAAGATACACTTGGATAAACTGAAATAAGAAGAACAAAATATTAGGTATTCTAATGCCATACATACTCTGTAACTCTCAGAAGTATATTATTTCCGATCTTATATTTTGTCATGTAATTTATTCTGATTTGCATTCTTGTTAAATGGATGAGCTTGAAATGATAGACAAGTATTCAGTGTCAACTGTATTATTCACGATTCTCGTCGCTAAGCACTTACAGTAGCTTTTAGCTACGTCATTGCATGACAGTAAATAATTTATGATAAAATTGAGGAACGTAACATATGAATTGAATATACTTTGTTATCAAACGTACTTATCATCTCTTTTTTTCTAATATCATATATCAACTCCTTTTTCGTGTTTTAATGTGTTATTTCGATTTCTAAACTATACATCATGTTATTTTGAATAAATGATACTCTTTGGATAGTAGTTTTCAGATATTATAAGTTACAGTTTTGTAAAATGTATAAAGTGTTTTAATATTTATTGAATGCATAGATTTGAATGCATGTCAAATATTTTACGATATTACAGTAGATATATTACTTCAGGGATTATTAAAAAATGATATTTGCAGTGCTATTTTTCTGAAGCATGAAAAATCAAAATTTTTATTCATTTATCATTTAAAGAAAATGACATTAAATAATACTTTAATTGTTGGTATATTTTACTTTAAATTTATGTAACTGAATTTTCAAATCATAATCGAAATTTTCAAGACAATATTGATGAATGTGTATTTTTGTATTTAATTTTATTATTTTTCTATATTTAATATTACAAAAAAAAATTATTAATATTAATTTTAAAAAGCAAAATTTAACATTTTATGAAAACTTCTGATTTGAAGTTGTTTGAAAACAGAAACATTTGTTTAAAGATATTGACTTATTCTAAATGAAACTTCAATTTAGATCATTTTTCAAATTGAATTGAAATAAAAATTAAAATCTTAATTTATAATTTTCTAAACTAATACTCGAATATTTTTACGAAAATTTAAATCGAAATCCGTTCTTCCAAAAAATTCAATTATATTGGTTTTCTTGTGTAAAATTAGTAGAATAATTATACTAAATAGTAAAGTAACATACACATACGCACAAATAAATCACTTTCAAAGCATTGCATTCACATGGTATATCATACAAACTTAAATATACATATATTTTTTAATTTATTTATATAAGCTTTTTATATTTGCACTTTAGTTTACATTTCAAAAAATATTCTATGCACTTATACGTGAAATCCATAGATATATGTAATAGGTACGATTGTATGTTTTGTATCCAGATTTCTTGTGTAAAATAATCGTAATCTTGAGCATAGAAAAAAATATAACGCATACATCACATAATACTGAACATATGCCTTATTATATTTTACCAGTCAGAAAAACAAAATAAAACAATGATTCCACCCCCTACAGATTTTGCTGCATTTATCACAAAAATATGCGGCTGGCGCCGATCATTTGGCAGTGATATCTTGCTGTTAATGCTGTTGTTAAATTATGCTTAGGGGGTCTACTGCATATTAAAAATGTATTTTTTATTTTTAATGGTAACACTCGTTTTTGACTCCATATTTAAATTTCTGAGATCAAGGCAGCTCAGTAAAATATATATTTTACAAATTTTTGCTTAATTCTTGTTAGAATTACAAGCAAATAGTATTATAGGTTAATCCATAAATTTAGAAAAGTTAAATTAGTAGAGATTACATGAAAAATCTGCGGAGCGCAGCATAAGAACTGAATATTCGTAGCAATTTACAGAAAGAGGGGTGTGTTAAAGAAGAATATATTTAAAAGAAATGAGTTTTGATTTTTAAAATACATTTTGTAGCTGAGAGCCTGAATTTTTAATTTATTAATAGCATTGTTAATACTGGCGTTTCATCTACACCACTTTTTAGTAGAGTACTTTTCTCCAATATGTAATTATGTATTAAGTGAGAAGAAAATTTCTCATTAAAAAAAAAGGTGTGAATAAAAACCTGGTACTAACAATTACATGGAATAAATTAGAAGCATTGACTGCTTTTGACTGTAGTATTAAATCATGATTTCATTTTATAATATAGTCAGATTTTCTTGATAAAAAATTATACACGTAGAATTTCGATTCATTGTGTCACTTTTATTATTCCTTATTTTATATTAGATTAAAGCTCAGTTCCGCCTTTTAACAGGTGATGACTGTCTGTTTGAACATCCACATTACATTGGGGTTTTCGACAACCGAGCTGCGATCTTTGTGATTTGGCAGAATCAATGAACCTTGGCTCTCTCTATCATTGCTTGCCGCTTCACGTTGAATCTGAGACGGCGAAATACTGGCAAACAAGGTCAACTTAGATGTACTTTGTTACATTACTTTTCTCTTTTCTGTATTTTTCTTTTCTTTATATTGCCTTGCCTTGAGAAATATACATATACATGGAAGCAAAATATATATGTGCAATATTTTAAAATGTTATAATAACAAAAAAAATATTATAATATTTGATATCTGCTTTTAAATAAAACTAAATAAAATGTTTTTTATATTTATAAATTATTATTATTATTATTTTCAATTGAAAAACTATAATATTTGAAAATATATTTTTTAAAATAGTTTAGTTAAATATTGTTTATTTACAATAGCGCGTGCAAGGCTGTAAAAAGAGTTATACTCATACGTATTGAATTACATATGTATATTGTGTTAACGACTTTTGCCTAATGAAATCTTAATCTAATTCATTATATAGAAGGTTTTAGAGGAATACTATAAAAACTCTGTAATTTATTAAGTTAGTTTCTTTCCTCTGATTTGAAAAAAAAAAATAAATAAATAAATATTGCTAATAAATATTTTGCTAATAAATATTTAAATTATTTATTAGAAATATAACAGAAACAAATTGTTAACTGCAGACCAAAATATAATAAAATAATTTTTGAGAGCAACCAATACATGTATTGCATTGGATTTATCAGTATTTTTCTTTGAATTTTCATAATTATTCTGTTACTGAAGCTGAATTCATGGACAAATATATCTTATTTAGAGTTCTTATTATTGCAATTTATTAAAAAAAGCCATGAATATTTATTATTGTCCCTGACAAAGTCATTATTTTTTTTTATAACAAAATTAAAACGTAGCTTATATACTGGATTTTTTTTTAATGATATATATATATATATATATATATATATATATATATATATTTCTATAAATGTGAGTATTTGAAATGATAGGCAATAATCCAACATAAACTAAGTTATTCAACAATTTTGCCTCTGAGAAATGTATGTAGATATTTTGCCGAATCTCTCTCTGACGGTAATGTATATAAGATGAGAACGTAGACTATTGTGAATTGAATATTTTATATGTGAATTCTAATATTTAGTAACACGTATGTATTTTAGAAGAAAAAATAATTTTATTGTTTATATTAAGCAAAATATACATACGAATCTCAAAAATATCTATATATTTATTCATAAAAATGGGCAACATACAATACCTTTTTATTATATTTTATATATTTTTATATTAACCTACTCTTTTTTTTTTCTCCAACATATTCTTTATAGCTTGTATTTTTTTTTATTAAATTTTATATTTAATGTAAATATGCGAATTTATACATGCTTATACGTACAAAAAATTCATCCGTATTTTATATATATATATATATATATATTCACTCATTCATAAAGCAACATATGAAGACAGTAATAACAACTTTCTTTACTAGTAGTTAATTTAACATTTTACAGTAACAAATTGCTTGAAAGATTATATATTATTCCATACTGTTAAAGCGATATACGAAAGCAGTAATAACAGTTTTGTATAGTATTTTACCTTCATCATTCGTAATTAGCCTAACAGATTTATAATTATCAACGCAAAAATTTATATTCCAGATATCGTATCTACATAGGGAAAATCAGAAAAAAAATAAAGCTAATCTTATTAGTTTAACGGTTATTAATGAATAATATTTTGGAAATATATTATGTTTTATTATTTATTGTTAATATAGTTTATAGTATTACACATGCCACACTGCAATCGGAATATAAAAATATTAAATATCTTATAAAAATACGATAAAAAACTTTGATAAAAAACTAAAAATAACCCTTTGATAAAAAACTTCAACTGTGCAGTTACAGCCATTTATAAAATTTTCTTTTACGTACATTTTTAACCAAACCTATCGCGTTCTGAAAAGTTAACTTTCAAGCACACATATATATATATATATATATATATATATATATATATCCTTTGTAAGAGGAACATGGCCGGTACGTTTTTTCACGGAAAAATTTCTTTTATGATTTAAGTTATATTATTGCATGGTTTAGATATTTAATTTTTGAGACAATTTGATATAAACAAATAGTTTGATTTAAATAACACTTGATTAACTAATTTAGTATTGAGTTTTTTTTTTTTTTTTTTTCGAATTATAATATAAATAATGATTATGTATAATAAAACAATAATTTCATTGAAGTTTTGCCCCCCCCCCCTTTTTTTTTAGCATAGACCCATAAGTCGCATCTAACGCTCTAACGTTTTAATTTTTTCTCAAATTTTTATCTAAAAGGAAGTATCAATTTTTTTTGCGTACTTTTCAAACAAGTTTTAATACTAAACTAAACAAATTAATAATTTGAAGAATTCTGAAAAAAGAATAAATAAATAAAAAATAAAAAAGAAGAAGAGAAGAAGAGAAGTAAAAGTAAAAGTAAAAGATTGTATTATCGGAAGAAAAAATAAACAAAATTTAAAAAACAATGTATTTTGCAGATCTGCTAAGGGCGTATAACAAAGTTGAATCATATATCATAACATTTACCACCAAACATTCGTTTAAGGACTTACATAAATGAATGAATGAAATAAATTACACTATGAATAAATAAGTTTTTTGATTTACAAATAAGCTATTCTATAATGATGATGATAATAATTAAAATAATAATAATAATAATGATAATAATAATAAATTGAATTATTTTGTACAGTATTCTGTTATGTAACTTTGCATTTTTTAATAATTAAAATTCATCAGCAAATGAAAGTTTAATTACTGATGAATCCTACACAATTCCGATTCAAAGAACCATAATCGAATAGATGGTTATACATCGAAAATCAAACAAATGCCGTATACACTGTTATAATTTCAATTCTATGTACTTAATCTATAGAGAATCAAGGGAATACCTAACTTAAGCATCCAATTAATTTATTTGAATATGATAACATATATTCGTTCATTATATCTTCGCATTTTATAAACATAATTTAAAATTATATATATTTCTATTGAATTCATAATTACTGAAATAGTGTCGATACATATCCACATTTGTATAACATGGCATGAGTATAGTTATAAATAATTTTAATTATGAGAAATACATAATGATTTTATTCATACGAATTGAAAGTACTAGCAATAGATATGGAAGTTTGAATTGCAGGAATTTCGTACGCAAAATTCTGAATTGTTTTTAAATGAATTAAATGTATGATTTCGGCGGACTTAGCCATTATATATGTAGTTTTTAATCAAAGTCCATGATAAAATAATATATTTTTAAGGTATTATTTTATTTCTATGTTATTTACAAAATTAAGGATATACATCAGTTGGTTTAATAATTAAATAATGCCATTGGATACATTTTAAAAGTGTAGCAATATGAAGAACAGCATTTTTCTTTTTTCTTTTTCTTTTTTTTTTTTTTTTTTTCTTTTCCTTTTTTTTAACGAGAATTATGAATCATAATTTAATACGTGATTACATATATATTAATATCAGATATGGAAAAATCAGATATAAGATATCATGTATTAATCTCAGTAACATCAGATTAGAAGTATTTTTTATCAAGTCTTCAAACCGCTATAAATTTTGTATATTTTACTATACTGTGAACAAATTGAATGAACAACCAAAAATTTATAAATAATACATGAAATTAACGAAAGAAATATATGAGTGCAAAATCATTTTATGTAAATACAATAAAAAAATGAAAGTTTTTATTTATTTATTTATTTTTCTTTATACAAATGCAATATACTTCTTCTTTTTTTTTTTTTTTTTTTTTTTTTTTTGTAACAATTTTTTGAACAATATTCATTTATGGAATTATAAAATACTCTTTTGTATATTTTAAGCATAACTTACTTAAATATATTTTGCTATTACTTCCACAATTATTTACATTGCGTCACTGTAAAGAAAAAAATAAATAAAACTTCGGAATTCATGTTTTTCCTCTCAGTAAATGTTTCGATTCATTCAAAATATCGAAATATTTTTATTATTCATTTACAATGTATCATTTTAATTTATTGTTATATTATTACTTTTCTTTTACATAAAAAAAAAAAAAAAAAAAAAAACATTCATTCAGTAATTTCAGGACTTTTATTAAATCTATATATTGTACTACGGCAAAATGCTTTGTAATTTTTAAATGAAGCGTAATTATCTTTTCTTTCTTTTCGTATAATATTCACTCAATTATTCTCTCAAATATTCGCACTCTTACTATGAAATTCAGAATATATGGATTACATTTGATTCCCCTTTTCTTAGAAAAAAAAATCACGTAATCATTCTATGATTTACAGATATGTTTAGTATAAATATAATCTGTGACATGGACAAGTGTTTTACACCCATATAACAAAATTATCTGTCCAGTATTTTTTGTTGTAAACATCATATATCCCTTAAAAAAAAAAATAATAATAATAAATAATAATAATAATAATAATAATCTAAATTACATATTATTTACTTAAAATGCAGGCAAACTTTGTATTTCATATTCTAAAAGAATATAATATATTTTAGTTCAATTCGCTTAATCTATTTTATTTTACTTCTTTCTCATTAATCTGTAATTTCGTATAACTTATTGATTCCAGTATTCCAAAATGTAACTCTTTTCCCCTGCTTTCACCAAGTAATCATTAAATATATATATATATGAAAGAAAAAAACATCTACGGTTTGAACATCCTGTCTCCAATCAGACGAAAAAATTCCGTTGCATCATAAAATAGCTGAAAATTATTTTTAATGTTTTTATCAATATATTTCATGCATTTAGCCTATTTCTGGATACCTGACAAAATTTAATCATCTCCTATGACGTAATTTAACTCTTTAACTAATCGTTTATTTCTCCTTTAGGTTTATAATACAAAAAATTTAAAATGTGTTCAGACAAATTAGTTTTTCAAGCCAAGGCGATTTGGCGAAATATAGTTAGTTACAACTTGCTTTTCATGCTGACTGCACGTTTAAGAAATATTCTCAAAATTATTAATCAATCGAAATGGCTTCCTTTCCGTTTGGTATTTTCAAGTCATTAAAAAAAAAAATAAATAAACTTTCTAACTCTTCCAAAGTTGTCTTTCATTGTTGCTTTCGTAATAAGTATTTTATAAGAAAAGGAACTATGCATCTCATTCTTTATGCGGTTACTTAAAAAAAAAAAAAAAAAAAAAAAAAAAAAATCCTATTTTTCACAGCTCCGATCGAACCTTGGATCGCTATACGGACATGGTCAATTATTACTTTAGATATCTTCATCCCATTTCGTCATCATATATCTAGTGGTGTCGAGACAACTTGACCGATTTTAATAATTGTCAATAAATGGAAGTTAATCAATTAAGGATATTCTCAAATTATCGTTTCGTCAATCTCTAGCTTTTTTGTTTTTATTTTTTGCTTTTATATTTTTTATAAGAGTCTAATAATATTTTATTAGAGTCTAATAATATTTATTATAATTCTCAACAATAATATTTTAGTCGTTGAGACGATTCTTTTTCCCCAGGGTGATAATGTTAATGTTCTAATTATAAATTTGTCAGTGTAGACAGGCCTCATAATGACAGACCTTCAACGCGGCATGGCTATTTATCTTAAATGCTAATCTCATTAACTTCCCAAATCTAAATTCCATTGAATTATTTGCTACACATCTAGATTTTCCAAAATTATATTATGCAACGGTGTAAGTCTTCCGCATAATGAAAAAACCAACCTGCTAGAGCAAGATTTTATTATCTGAGTAAGGTTTAATTCAAATTTATTTCTGCGGTTGATTTTAAGACTCATCATAAAACTTAGAACTGAACTTCTAATAAAACAAGAGGTATCATCAATAGATGGGTGAATCAGAAGCATACGTAAATGAAGGTGTACCCTCAAATCATCCCTGAAAAGAATGATGTTATGGATTTTGGTATGACTGTGGAAGCCTGGTCGGTAAGAGCAGTGGCTCGTAATTAATAGATTGCGGGTTCGATTATCCAACAGGCCGAATAACTTCATGTATGCTAATAGCGAATAATGCACGTTAAATCTCTCGTGGATGCAGAGTCCCCCAAGTTCCCATCATAGGATTTACTTGGACCTGATCTGGATCAAAATTCGAGCTCTTATTGTTAGAGACCCTATATGATAAGGGATTGGACATTGACCCGCCAGACGATCCGCCATGTTTGTTCAGCCTGTTATATATGATACCATTATGCTCTGCAATATCTCAAATGGCACTCTGCAAGGCTTTTTAGAGATAAACAAAAAAGTTTTATTGAGATATTAATTAAAGGGAAAGTGTCAGTTGCTGGTAAAACTACAGTCGGTAACAAAAATGTCCGAACACTAGCAAAATCTCCTGTGTAAAAAAAGTACACTTCTGTTAAGTAAATCCTTGTCGAATCCTGTTCTCAGTCAGTGTAGGAACATGATTCGATAAGGATTTATTTAACAAAACCGTACGAAGTGTACTTTTTTTACATAGGAACTTTTGCTAGTGTTCGCCCAGAGAACCATAGTCGTCCTCTGGACATACGGAAATGATCCGGCTGTTCCAGAACCCATCCTGTCCTGCACGGGATGTCTGTAGACGTTTTTTTGCAAGCCTGAGAACGACAATCCAGTGACTCTTTCCTTCGTCACGCCTCCGTTAATCCAGTGGCGCACGGAGAGAGAAGAAGGCGAGAGAAAAACCCGTTAAGTTCTCACGCACGCGCATCTGAACTTAAGTAGCTGGCACTTCCCCAAATTTTTCTCCCTTCAGCGTCGTTTGTTTTTGTGGAGCACGTGTATTCGTGTGTCTGTGAGTGTGATGTTTCGTTATAATTATAGCCCACGGAATAAAAGAGTTATAGCCTTTAGACTCTGGATAAAAATTCCGGAACAGATGCTGTATAATCCACCGGTTGGCGCCATTTTTCAAAATGGCGGCGAAATCACGCCAAAATGCCGTTTTCCAAAATCGACGCAATTTTTTATCACCCGCGATTACCGAGGTGTTTTTTTTTAACCACAACATAAATTTAAACAAAAAATAATGGTTTAAAAATGCAATTTTAATACAAAATACGCGAACTTACAGGTTTTTTTTTTTCCATTAAAAATATACATTTAAAACTAATATTTGCATACATATCATGAAATTATTATAAAAAAAAAAAAAAAAAAAAAAAAAAAAAAAACAAAGAGTAAAATCGCATATTTTGTATTACAGTTACATTTTTTAACACTTATTTTTTCTTTAAATTTATGAAGTGGTTAAAAAAAAAAACTCCGATAATCACGGATGATAAAAAAAAACATCGATTTTGAAAAACGATATAAATAAAAAAAAAAAAAAACAGAATTTGACTAAAAAAAAAAAAATCTGTACACAATAAAATAAAGATTTAATAAGATTTTAATCAAAAATTTACAATTATTTTAAACATTAAAATTTAATAACTATGCACATTTTTTTAGTTTTTCAGGGGGGGAGACCCCCCCTGAACCCCCCCTTGTTTTAAACATTAAAATTTAATAACTATGCAATTTTTTTTAGTTTTTCAGGGGGGAGACCCCCCTGAACCCCCCCCTCCCCCGCTTGTTATAAAAATTTAATATCTTAACATGTCATTTGAAAACATTAAAAAATAAACTATGCACATTTTTTTAGTTTTTCAGGGGGGGAGACCCCCCCTGAACCCCCCCCCTTGTTTTAAACATTAAAATTTAATAACTATGCAATTTTTTTTAGTTTTTCAGGGGGGAGACCCCCCTGAACCCTCCCCCCCTCCCCCGCTTGTTATAAAAATTTAATATCTTAACATGTCATTTGAAAACATTAAAAAATAAATAAGGAATATTACATAAAAATTATCGCATATATAAAATTTAATATGATTTTTAAGCAAAAATTTTTTTTTTTTTTTTTTTTTTTTTTTTTAAGGATCAGATTAGCTTGTTACATGCACTTTATGAATCAATATATGCATATAACTTTATCATCATATCCAAAATTTTTCCTTTTCTTTAACCTATAAATTAATCACATTAATTAATGACATTTATAAATTATTCACATAATGAAAATCCCGGAAAACCTAAATCTCGGCAAAGCACTAATTATAAATTATTCACATAATAAAAATCCCGGCAAAGCACTAATTTTGTTTTGAAAATCCACAACACATTTGTATACAGCCAAAATACAGAATAATACTCAATAAATAAAACATAAAACAATAAAATGAAACAGAGCAATACAACCTGACAAAATGACCGACAACAACACCACGTGCTGGGTATATCCGCAAGAAAAAAATACGTATAAACACCGCGCAAAATCCAAGCAGCAAATGAATCTAAAATCTACGGGGACGCTGTGCTGACGGAACGGTAACCCGCAGGGGTTGCCACAATTAAAAACGCGCCACATTTGGCGAAAAATCGCTTCGCTTGGCGGTAAAAACGAGCTTGGCGACCTGGTGGATTATACAGCATCTGTGCCAA
>OZ005654.1:21861386-21973962 GCA_963930645.1 Salticus scenicus
GTCTGGGTCGGACACTTTTGTTACCGACTGTATATTATATGTTCTACGGCGATCGAGTGGTCATTGTACAAATGTCCGCCATTTTTGTTTAATGTTCAGTCTCTCTCTATAGAGGGTCGCTATTATTGATTGCTCTTGCTGCCATCTTTTACCAAATTCTTGAACTAAATCATACCTCCAACAATTTCGGCTCTCCTATGCAAACGGAAGGCACTACCATACAACCTTAAATTCGTGTAGTTCCACTATGGAGTGGCATAAGTATGGAGTGGCACTACTTCCGAGTGGCATAAGTAACAACAACAACAGGTTTTGCTATTACCCGCAATTGTTTTCGGTATAGTATTCAAACGCTAATAAATTATTATCATGTGTGATAATTGAGCTCAAGACAACTTTATATGATTTAGATTTACCAGTAACACTCGCCACTAGATGGAGTAATTTCACTCAAATTTTGGCTGAAAGAGAGCCACACTAAATTTTACCATTGAATAATTTGGAAAGTGAGATGGCTATAAACGTGCTTGAAATGAATTTTCAAAATGGCTTTAAGCAAATCCCTGTACGTCGCATGAGGACTGCATAATTCATCTATTTACCGACGAAATCACTCATATAATGAGAGAATAAAACCATACTCATAAAGTTTGGAAAAATTATAAGTCTCGTTATTAGACAAGCCGGTACAATATTTGCTATCACGGAGTACAGTAAAAGGTATATCATCATCATCATCATCAGTTTAAGTTTTTAACAATCCACTGCAGAATAAAGGATCACGTAGGGGATTCCAATTTGTCCTATTTTTGCAAATTCTCTCCATTCTGCTCTTCGAAACTTCACAGTTTCAACGATTCAACGACACAGTGCTCTCTCCCTCAGGCTTTTCTTATCTCTCGGTATCCAAAATATAGAACTTTGGTGGTCCATCTCTCATCCTTTCTTCTCATAAGTTTCCGGCCTGGTTCCATTTTAACTTCTTAACTCTATAAATATCATTAGTAACTTTGGTTTGCTCCCTTATCTAAGAGTTTCGCTTTCTGTCTCTTCTGGTGAATCCTAACATGTATCTCTCCTTGCTTCTCTGAGTTGTTTGAAGTTTTTGCATAGTTTTACACGTTAATGTCCAAATTTTTGAAGCATAAGTTGAAACAGGTAAAATGAACTGATGAAATTATTTTCTTTTCAAACAAATCGGGAGGTTGCTTTGGAATATAGCGATAGTTCTTTGGAATACTTTCCATTGAAGTTTAACTCGGTAGTTAATTTTTTCCATGACATTCCTATTTACCCCAAAGACTTGCCGCATAGAAGTATAACGGCATACCGTTTCTAATTCATTCATATGTGTAGTGAACTTCAGTGACGAAACAAAGGAATTTCACATAACTTTTGTCTTGCTGAGGTTCATTTTCAATAAAACGAGTTTGCTTTATTTGTTTAATTTCCGAAGCATTTCTTGCAAATCTTCAAGTAATGAGGAAAAAAAAATCAATATAATCCGCAAATCTCAAATGATTTATAAACTCGCAATCACATTTTACGCCTTTTTCTTCGTAATTTCATTTTTTAAAAACTTCTTGAAGTACTGCATTGAAGAGTTTATGTGAAATTGTCTCCCTTTATTTTTCATCCTTTACTTATTTTGTGGAGTTTTAATTTGGCTATTGCTTCTTTATAAATGTTTCCAAAAAGGTGAGTATATCCTGAATTAATATTAGTATTCTTTAATGCATCCCTATTTGTTTGTGATAATACATAGTCAAAAACTTTTTCATGGTCCACAAAAGCTCCTCAGAGAGGGGTTTCGTATTCATTAGTTCTTTCAATAATTTCTTTAATTGTTTGAATATGGCTGATCATATTAAAACCACTTCGAAATAATGCTCGTTCTTTAGATTGCACTCCATCTAAATATTTCTGTAAGCGGTTGGTAAGAATATTCACCAGAATTTCATATGAAATTGAGAGCAGGCTGACTGGACGAGAGATTCTAATATCTTCTCTTTCTCCTTTTTTAGAGTAAGATTATGATGGTGTTTTTCCAGTCCTTACGAACATCCCCTAATGTTATACATTTGTTGAATAGTTCTGTGAGAACTTCAATGGCTTCATCCTCTGCTTCTTTTGAAATATCCACAGTGATTTTGTTTTCTTCTGAACCTTTTCCACTTTTCCTTTAATTTTATTGCCATAGCTACTTTAGTGTGAGTTTCGGCTGCACATATATTGAATGGAACACATAACAGCTACTTCTACTTTCAATATTGCTGTTAAAGCGTCGTTTGTATTTAGTGGGCTAGGTGAACCACTGAGTTGTTTTTGTAAACTGTGCAATTCTTAATAAAAATTTGCAGCCTCTTTCAGAATTCGCTCTTGATCCAGGGTGATATTTCAACTTTTTGTCTTCAAAGCTAGATCAGATTTCTGGTTAAAGTCTTTAAGCATTTATTTTCTTCAATAGCTTGCTAGATCATATTATAATTAAATTTTCTGGAGTTTTCTACGATGTTTTCCCTCATAGTTTTACATAGTTCTAAAAATTCAATCTTTGCAGTCACACATTCCTTGTAATATTTCATATAAGCTGTCATGCATATTTCGAGATTTATAATAGGTTTATATTCTTCTAAACAACCAACATTTTTTGCTGATTCTAGAACAATGACAAAATTCACTGTGAACACACTGATGTCTTCAGTATTCTCAATCACCTGAAATTTGTTTTTTATTTAAAGCTATATCTCTTCTTTTTAAGCTTTTAGAAGCTGTAGTTCAATTCTATTGTTCTGAATTTGCACCAATGTCTGCCTTTACAGTACAACTTTGAACTTTACCTTGCAATGTAACAGTCTGTGGACACTACCATAATTAAATCTATCTATTACGGCACAATCAATAAAAGTCACTTCTTGTCAGTTAGAATGTATTCAATTTAACTTGCTCCACATTAGAATTCCTCCATGTATATTTCTTATTTGGGTTATTTAAAAAAAATGAATTCATGACATAAAATTTTTCACATTCTATAAATTCGTTGAGTCTGTGTCTTCTTTCATCTCTAGTTTCCTTACCAAATTGACCAAATGTGCGCTCAATTGAAAGTTTGGAACTAATCCCCGCATATAAATCTGCCATAAAAAATTTAAGATTGTGCACTCTGATTTTTTGCGGGCCATCCCAACATCCTTATAGAATTACTCTATACTTTGGCCTTCACAAGTGCTAGTTAAAGCATGGACTTCAATTATCTCAGAGATATATCGCTTACAGAGCTTGATGGGGAGTGTTGAAACTCAATCAGAAAAGCTTGTGACTTTTATTACTTTGTTTTTTAGGTTCTTCTTAACGAAAAATCCTACTCCACTGCATCTTTCTTTATCAGTTCCTTGATAATAAAGCTTATTTCCAATCTTCAAATCCAGAATATCTTCACCTTTTCTTCTAACGTCCTGAGACCTACATGAAATATGTCGTGTTTCTTCTACAAGCTCAAGGAGTCTATCTTTGGAGTTTAAGGACCTGGAATTTAAAATCCACATATTCTTTCTTTGGCAGCTGACCTGGGATTTTTCGCACTCCCTTCCTTTTTGCTTTCCTGCATGCTGCCCTTAACAGGGGCATGCCAACTGCCTGGGAGTGAGGGCCATTGTACATGTGAAACAGTCATTTTGGAATATGAAAGAGGATTAGACTAATCCTAATAACACAGACCATTGTGTAACTAAAATTATATAGTAATGTTTTAGTTGAAAATTTATCGACTGAAAACAACAAAATATCGAAGATAACTTCACGTATCTAAAGGACAAAAACAAACATTCCGGCTATAAATAGCCCGAAGGACATGGCATTTTCTAAGAATGAGAAGAACTGAAGAAATTTCTCGCAGCCTTACAAGTCAGTTTACACCTTATCCTGATGTTTTCATACTTAGAGATTAAATAAAATAACTAATTAAAACTAATTTTAATTAATTGCCTTCTTTTATTAAATATTTTTACTGATTCCTGAAAAAAAAGTTTAGGCGTACCACTGCCGAAAAGTGGCACTACGGATACTAACTTGTCAGAGATTTGTAGATATATTTATTTACTAATCTACATGCCTAAAATATCCAAATGAATTTCCACACACTCATGATGTGATAAAACACAAATAGCTCTAGTTTCGTCTAGTAGTTGAACAGAGCAAAAGGTTTGAGTGGATTGTGAATTTACTCCTGATGGCCTTCAGAATAACAATCAGATGGCCTTCAGAATAACAATTATATTTTTAGACTAACAGGCTACGCCCGCTTTGGTGGTCACTATTTTTAAATGAGTCACTATAATTAATGAATTCTCAAAATTGCATTAATTTGTGTCATGTGAAAAAAAAGAGAAAAAAAAAATATGATAGGTAGAAATATCGCAATGGGAATCTGCTGGCTTCGGTAGAGCAGGCCATTGTGCGCTGCTCGCTCACATTTATGTTTGACACTCTTAAAGAATCACTATATTATCCTAAGAAAAAACTTAAGCATAATATACAAAAAAATTCTTCTCTCATCGGTGGAATAATCGGTCCGGGCCCCCACAGCCTAACGCAGCGTATACGCGCGCGTACGGCGCGCGTGTTCCTTCGTCCACTGTTACCACCCCACCTAATTATTTTACACATTCAAAATTATTCGCAATCGTTTTCACTGTCTTTTAAACCTATTGATGCTAATTTGCAACGTTCTATCTGAATTTCTGTATTTTTGCCCCTGCGCCTGTCGCCCTTCGCGTCCCTCATAATAATTATACACTTTCGAAAATATCCGCAATCGATTTATCGGGTATTAAAAACTAATAATATTTATTTTCAACGCTCTAAATTTTATTTCTATATTTTTGCCCTTTCGCCCCCTCCTGCCTGTCTATATTAATAATTTTTCATTTTGAGAAAATGTGCATTCGAAGTTAACTCTCAAAAACCTATACGTGCCAATTTTGAACGGTCTATGTCTATTTCTATTGTTTTGTCCCTTCACTCCCCCTTCCCAAAATTTGTGTTAAATTCAATCATTACGAAACTAGAGTTAACCATAAGAAAAAGTGGTTTCTATTTATTTTATTTAGGACAGACAACAATCTTCCCAACTCGAAGAAACGTAGGAGACATTCTTCGGCACTTCTTAAGTTACTTAACATTGAATTTCTCGCAAAAATTAATTTCCCCCTTCAACGAACCAAATGTTCATCTAAAATTGGCTAACCATTGTATAATGTGGTCATCAAAAATTTTATTATATATATATCCGACATTACTACTTTTGAATTTTATTTATTTATATATTTACTTTTCAAAATTTCCAATCTGCTGAATTATTATTATTTTTTCTTTTTGGGGTACTTTTTCTTTATGTTTTCACTGGTTTTCAAATGTGTTACTTTAAGCTTAATTTTTTTTTAAAAATCTCCATTCTCGCTCCAGATTGGTCAATTGGCGTGTGTATATAACAAGTTCTTCTCGGATTCCTTTCGAAATTACAAGTTCCTTCTCTGAAATGTTGGGATATAAATAGCTTATTTTATTGTTAATCTATTTTTTTTTTCGTCATAATGTTAGGCTGTGAGTTAGTGAAAGGTTCTATTTAAAACCAAGATCCCGTCTGACCTTATGCAATAATTATTGGGGTAAGTAATCCATAATATCCTGAACTACCAATTTCATGTCATTCCCACTACAAACTTTTCCCTTATATGTTGCAATCTAAACAGATTAGGATTTTAATTTTAATAGTAAAATGCATGCCCCTTTTAAGAACCGATTTTAAAATATGGTTAAAGGCGTTATTTTACATTTTATAAATAACAATAGGCGGATATATACATTCAATCACTGAAATTTAATTGCAAAAATAGTTCCTACTGAATAACGTCCACTTTCCACTATGTTAAAAAATATATTCTCTAAGTACTTTATCTTAACATCATCATTTAATTATTGTTTACTACATTTGGCATTAATTACTAATTCTCATGATATATTCCTTGCATGCGATAGACAAACTACCATTAGATGAAAAGAATAACTGATATCATTAGTATCGGTAATTAACACGAAATAGAATTAACAGTAATTAAGTGATGACGTTATGAAAGAATACTTACGTAACTAAAAGAGGGAAAAAAGAAGCAATTAATTATGGAGTTCTGTTAACTTTTAAAATGTCATAGTATGTATAAAATGTGAGTCAATGTCCATTGATCCCGAGTTCTTTAATTTAAATTGCGCGCGCACACACACACACACACACACACACAAAAAAAAAAAAAAAAGAAAGAAAAAGTCAATGCGTAAAGTATCTTTGAACGATTGACACATTAGCAAAATTAATCACAATTCTTTTTAGAAGAATTCGAAAAATTATTGCTTTTAAAATTTGTAACAGGTATCAAGGAAATTCTATCTGTCTATTTGTAAGTGTTAGAATAATTATACATTTTTAAATTTCACTTTTTTAATATGAAAGCTGATTTTTTATCGCTATAACTCACGCCTGAAAAATTACACACAAAAAACACATTAAATGAACTTAAAAAAAAAAAAAAAAAAAAAACATATACTTGGAGAAGTATTATATAATTACAATGACGAAAAATAATTTCTAGACTTGAGTTTATTGTGCTAAATCAGTGTTTATTGTTAACCCTCACACCAACCGTTAAAAAAAAAAAAAAAAAAAAAAAAAAAAAAAAAAAAAAAAGTGGCATAAATCAGGTTTATTTCACATTTTCTCGAGAATCGTTTAATTGATTTTGATAAAAACTTGGAAATAAGGGTGCTTTGAGACGTCAAACCCATCTGATTTACCTTCATTTTCTTTAATATTAGCTTTCATTGTTAATCTTCATTCCTCTCGTTGAAAAATATGACTGAAACATGGATGACAAGGAACTAACATTAAAGATTTTGATAGAAACTTAGGTTTAAGTTTTTTGTGTTTAAAATCTATCTGACTTAGCATCATCGTCATGAAAATTAGCGTTCACTGTTAACTCTTTTTCATCTTTTACTAAATATGGCACAAACATGGTTTTCTCAGAAATAAATGTAACATTTTTTATAAAAACATAGAATTAAGTTTTTTTTTTTTTTTTTTTTTAAGTGATAAACTTATTTTACATATCCACGTCTCGAGGAAAGTTGTCGTTCACTGCTGCATTAACCCTCATTCTGTGACTGGAACCTCAAACTGTGACTGGAATTTGGTTTTCTTGGAAACTGCTCTCGAACGATTTCGATAAACATTTAAGTTTATTTTTTCTTTGAATAGTAATTTTATTTTTCATATTCAGGAAAGTTAACGTTCACAGTTAGCCTTCAATCTGCCCGTTGCAAAACTGTGCAGAAATAGTCTTGGAAATGGCTCTGATAAAAACTTGTCATTAAAGGCTTTTTTAGATAAGAAACCCATCTGTTTTATCTTCATAAAAATTAGAGCTCACTCCTAAACTTCATTTCGCACACGGGGTAAAATAGGGCAAAGGCGTGATTTTCTTAGAAACAATTTTAATGAGTTTTATAAAAATTCAACCCATTAGCCGCCAAAGCTCCCGCTGCAGGAACAATATTTTAAAGAATTTTTTTTATCTGCAAAAAATTAATATAAATATATATATTTTTTTTTTACATTAAATATTGGAACTTCTAGTTTCGTTGGTAATTTTTTAAAAAAGTTTGTAATGTAATGTCTATATTGTTTTTTCAATTATAGAAATAAAGATGTTTGTTTTTCTGCAAAGCAAATAAAATAATAATAATAATAATAATAATAATAATAATACCTCATTCGAGTACAGGGGTTTAAAACAATGGATATCAAATAAAACAATTATTTTCTTAAATTATAACAAACAGGGATCAACAAAACTAATTTAAAAGGGTTTTGCATTTTTTCAACATGTGTTCTACCCCAATTAGGTGACAAATCTTCCATTTTGGAAACATATATCTTGTAACAAAATATATTTTTGTTGATTATTTAAACTATATATGATTAGAAATGCACATTAAAACCCAAAATATACGGAAATTCATACATTTTCAGTGGAATTCGTATAACAGCGTTTAATGGGTTAAATTTAAGAAAATTTCAGCTTACAATTCATTTGTGAGCACGAAAGTCTGATATTCTGTTCAGAACATTTATTGTTCACCGGCAACCCGTACTTCCCCCAGGGAAAATGATAGAAAATTTATTTATTTTATTTATTTATTTATTTATTTTAAGTTTGATAAATAGTTAGAGTTGGTGTGTTTTTGAAAAGAAAGTTCGATCTGAAATACCCCCACCTTTATTTTAATTAGCGAACAATGGTAAGAGAAATACAGCCTAACAGAAATGTGACATAAACTTTGTTTTCTTGGAAATTTCTGGAACGATTTAAAAAAAGAAAGAAAAAAGAAAAGTTTTTTAGATTAAAAATTGTATCACTTATCTTATTCGTCAGAAAAAATAGTCACCAATGCACAAGTACAATATATAGCAGAAATTGTGTCTTCTGCTTGTACGGCTTTGATGAGAAACTATAGTAAGATTTTGCTTATTTCCAAGATAATTAGTTTTATTAGTGTCCCGTGCTTTACTTTGACCAAAGAAATAATAAATATAATTGTGTAAACAAATCGCTGTATAATATAACAATAATGCCAAGTGAACTCGGTCATGCACGTACTATTACTACTAATAATTATAAAATGTAAAATTATTTTAATGGTTGCAATATATATATATATATATATATATATATATATATATATATACAGTGAACTCTCGTTAAAACGGACAATCAAGGGCCGGCAGTTTTTGTCCATATTAACGAGAGTCCATTATAACAGGAGTTCATACACTGAAGTTCTATATGAACTCTAAAATCACTATTATGTACACATACGAATGGAAATTTGTTTCCTCAAACCTTTTTATTCACAAAAAATATAAACGCAGGAAAAACAATACTTAAAAACTTCTTTTCTTCATATAGTACAACATAGTACTACTTGATTAAAAGCAAAGAGTAAAAGTGTGAGACATTCCGATTGTAGGGTCAGATAAAAAATCACGCGATTAGACTGACTACAGCTGGACTGAGTAACCACAGTTTTCAGAAACTGAGGAAAGAATGTGTACTCGTACTGTAAGGACGATTGCCACTGATAACGAAATCCTTTGCTGTGTCTTCACAATAGACGTGGAGACAGGTACAAATTGCTGATCTCAAATGTCACTGTCAATCAATGCTGTTTAACTCTTACGGTGTAATAGGGGAGAGTGAAAGAGATTAACTCTTTTAGTATTGCACCTTTTCATGTTGAAAGGAAAAAAAAAAAAAAAACTTGAATTTGTAAAGATTTTGGGAATTGACTCTTTTTAGAAGGGGGAAAAATATCCATCTTAACGAATGACTTGTACGTATAAAGCGATGTTTATTAACATGCAATTATTATAGGTCTTAGCCGGGGATTCTGTTTTTGTACGTAATAACGAGAAATCCATCTTAAGCGGGGCCGTCTTAACGAGAGTTCACTGTATATATATATATATATATATATATATATATATGTGTGTGTGTATATTTTTGCATTTCATATTTTTGTAATATTTTTTTTTTTTCTGAAGGGTTTATATTTGTGTTAAAAGCATTAATCAACAACCATGTTTTGATTTTAGTTCCCCATCATACTATAGGTATGGGGAACTTAAAGGTAATCGTGAAAATTTTCGACCTCGGTTTTTTGACTTTTTTACAAATTTTCAGGTGTGAGGAATCCGAAAATGACAAAATTTCTATGGTGTCTGTCTGTAGGGTGTCTGTTAGTCTGTTGGTCTGTTAGTGTGTAAGTCCGTTAGTTTGTTAGTCTGTGTACACGATATCTCAAGAACAAATTGTCGCAGAGAGGTCTGACCAGTTTTAAAATATTACTTTCGACACTGGCAAGAACCCTATTTATTTGCAACATTCGAATTTTAAAACTTCGTAAGCTATTAGAAATTTACAATTTTCTTAACATGGGAGAATAGGACAAAAATTCACTTAAACGTGCAATAAATGGAAACGTTTTACTGTAAAAATGTCAGACCAGTTTTAAAATATCAGTTTTGATGCCGGAAGGAACATCAGTAACTATAAATATGCTACTTTGAAAATTTCACAAGTTATTGGAAATTTACGAATTTCTTAACATGGACGTATAGGGCAAAATTTCACATAAACGTCAATTTTGAGAGATATTTTCATCGTAAAGATGTCAGACTACTTTTGAAATATTATTTAGGACACTGGTATGAATATTAATGACTATGAATTTTCCAATATAAAAATTTCGTAAGTTATTGGGAATTTACGAATTTCTTAGCATGGCAGCATAGAGCAAAATTTCACATAAACATCAATCCTGAGGGATATTTTCATCGTAAAGATGCCAAACCACTATCGAAATATTATTTAGGATACTGGCAAGAATATCATAGACTGTGATTTTTCCAATTAAAAAAAATTCGTAAGTTATTTGGAATTTACGATTTACTTAACATGCCAGTATAAGGTAAAATTGAGCATAAACATTCATTTTGAGGCTCATAAATACATTAGACAACTTCAAAATTACATTTATGATATTTGTTTGAACATGATTGAATACAAATATTCTAACAGGAAAATTTCGTAAATTATTCGTAAATTACGATTTTACCAACATAGCGAAATTGTAAATTTTTCATATAAATATGAATTTTGAGGATTATTGCATTGGAAATAGTAGCATGAAAACTAAACAACGGAATTGACCCTGATAAAATAAATTAATAGATTAGAATAAGATAAATATATCGAAGTGAACGGTGGATAGCCTATTAGGCGGGGTTTTCATTCTGTCACTGTATCAAGCTTTTGTCAAATTCATTTCTTTTAACATGATTATATCTCTCAAACTAGAAATTTATGAGAATATAAATATGATGGGGAACTGAGCAGAGTCCACCTATGCCAACTATTTTCCCTTTTTATTGCAATAACTGGAAATGTCTTATTTTCCTACAGTAACTATGTGGGTGGCCCCACATTGTTGTTTATAAGTAATGGATACATGAGTTTGTAGATTATATTGGTTTTCCTTCATTGATGTTACTTAATGGTCTACACGGTACTTTATTTTATAGCAAATGGTAAAAAAAACTTAGTAGGAAAAATATATTATGATAATGTAACCTAATATACGGTACATATGTAATTAATATAAAATATGATTTAATAATTAATCGAAAAGGACCATTTTACAGAAATTCGATTATTTTAAATAAAATAACAGTTTTCTATGTAAAAGTTCAACGAAGCATTACTGACGTCTCCCACCGAAATCAGATTTTAATTAAAAAAAAAAAAAAAAAAAAAAGAAGAAGAAGAAGAAGAAAAGGATCTTAAAATTATCTTATTTGATGTGTAGAATTCGCCCTGCTATACATGATTTTTAATATATATATATAATAAAATCCATACAGACAAAAGTATTTCTAAAATGTATTACCAATATTACAAAAAGAATAAATAAATAAATGAATAAATATATAATAAGGCATAATTTTTACTTTCTTCTATATGTAATATAGAGAAAGTATTGGATTCGCGAAAATTTTCGACCTCCGTTTTTTGATGGATTTACATGTTTTGGGATGTCCAGAACACGAATTAATATTTTTTAGAAAATGTCTGTCTGTCTGTCTGTATCATTTTTTTGTGGACGCTGTATCTCACGAACCAATGAATGAAATTTTACCAAACTTGGTATTGAGTTGCACCCTGAAATAACCTGATGCGTATTAGGTTTGGGGATCAATAGCTCAACAGGTGGCGCTGTGATCGCATTTTATGCAAATTTTTAACATGGCATCATAGGTCAAAATTTCGTATAAATGGGCATAATGAGAGTTATATTAAACTTGTGATTGTAAAATTAATATGAATTATTGATAATAGTAGTAGGTAACTAGGAAAAGAAATTTGTGCATGTAGGGGCATCGGGTCCCCCCCTGGGGGAAAGTACCACCCCGGGGAAGTAAATTTTCAAGATGGGTATCTTTCGAAAGGTCTCGTCAACACCTTTAAAACGAATGGTTGAACCATAAATCTGTGATAATTTAAAACAAAGTTATCGATTTTTTTTTTTTTTACTTTTAACGAAAAAAACTTAATCGTATTTTTTTTTTTTTTTTTTTTGGGGGGGGGGGATCAAAAGCTCAACAGGTGGCGCTGTGATCGCATTTTATCTAAATTTTTAACATGGCAGCATAGGACAAAATTTCGTATAAATGTGCATAATAAGAGTTTTTTTTAAACTTGTGATTGTAAAATTAATATGAATTATTGATAATAGTAATATTTAACTAGGAAAAAAATTTTGTGCATGGGGGGGAAGTACCCCCCCCCCGAGGGGGGGGTAAATTTTCACAATGGGTATCTTTCAAAAGATCTCGTTGATAATAGTAGTAGTTAACTAGGAAAAAAATTCTGTGCATGTGGGGGCATGGCTTCCCCCCTGGGGGGAAAGTACCCCACCGGGGGGGATAAATTTTGAAGATGGGTATCTTTCGAAAGATCTCGTCAATACCTTTTAAACGAATGGTTGAACTATAAATCTGTGATAATTTAAAACAAAGTTATCGATTTTTTTTACTTTTAACAAAAAAAAAAAAAAAAACCTTAGGATTTTTTTTTTTTTTTTTTTAAATATTGCTACTGATTGAATATGTATAGGAAAATATAGAAGAAAGTCTTGTGGTGACCACAACATACTAGTTTAATTATGCGGTCTAAAATGTAATTCAAATTCTGTGAAAAAATGAAACACTCGGGAATTAAGACGGCACAGAGTACAATAATAATAATTATTTTTTTTTAATGTCTTCTGTATTTGATTTATTTCAGACACCTACACTTTCATTGTAATTTATGGTTCAAGATACAGTTTTATTGGCTTGTTCGGAAATATTGTACATGGAAATATTTCATTCGGAAATATTGGCTTGTCGTTAAATGAAGTACATTCGACTAATTGAACCTACATGTTTCTTTACAAACCGCTTGCCCCACGCAAAATTTTTATACTTTTGCAACAATATATATTATTAAATAAATGGACAATGAAATATTGTGGTGTCAGTCACATTTAAAAAAAAAAAAAAAAAGAAAAGAAAAAAGAAAAAAACTTTTCCTATCTTTAAATATAACAGAAGCTGTAGAAAATGTACTTGAGGACACAGATTATTTTTTCTCTATATTACAATGGAAGAGTAAAATTATAAATTTGTCAGTGTTTCGACGAATATGATTTTTTCTGTATTTTTCTATCTATGCATTTATATAGCAAATTTCTCGTTAATTGATCATGAAATAATCTACTTAAAAAAAAAAAAATAAATAAATAAATAAATAAAACCGAAATTCTTAATGTATCATATCACATAAATCTTTTTAAAGTTATGATTTTGCATTTTTTTTTTTTTTTTTTTTTTTTTTTGTATTAAGGTGAAATGATAAATTTTGGCGGAAAATTTTATAAACCACGAAAGTCTAGGCGGTAAGGCAGATTTTCTGAGGCATTTGATCCATTTGATGCATTGCTATGATTGGCCATTAGTAGTTGCTCTGTTTGTGCCATCTATTGGTCATTACAAACGTAAATATGCAGAAATACATTTTTTTTTTCTTATATATAATTGCATAATTGTTTTAGAATTATAAAAATATGTATACAATGTTGCTCCCTGCATTTTTTTTTTTTTTTTTTTTTTTTTTGGGGGGGTTCTAAAAATATTTAAAAACTTGTTTGTGTACTACTTTGTGATTTTATCGATGAGCTAATTTTTATAAAACATTTTTATGTTTGAATACTAAATTTTTGCCTTAAATTTCACCATTCGAACATAAAAAAATAGGCTTCTTAAAAGAACTCTTCAAAAATTCTTAGGATACTGTGTAGTCAACGAAAATTATATTTTATCAATTGGTATCTTTTCTACTAATTATCTGCAAAAATTAACACTCCGGGGTATCGAATGCTCGACCACCGCGTTACTAACATGGCGCTCTAACTACCTCAGCCACGGAGAGACAAATGAAAAAGCTTATATTTACCTTAAAATGAAGGCGCATTTTTTATTAGCTTGAGATTCACAAATATACCGTAGTGAATGACAGTAAGTATATAATAAGAATTTGGGGAAAATAGGAGTTTGGTATATATAGTTATCATGCCGGTATCATTATAAGTTTCCACTTTTATATTTTCTTAACTATTTAATTTATACAAATAAATTGTCAAATAAACTATTCTCTTTCTATATATTTTACATAACTGGCCAATAACCATAACTGGTAATTCTTTTAAACAATTGATACAGTAATAGTAGAAGTCACTATTACTATATAATGCTAGAAGAGTGAGCGGAAAAGTACGGATTATAGCAACTCAGAGCAATACATAATTCAAAATCATTTCAGAATTCTATTACTAGAATGAAAATAAAATTTTTATTTTTATTTTTAAAATGATAGTGTAAATATTATATATATATATTTCATTTTTATGTTTCAACAGGATACATTTTATAATATTAAAACTATAACAGTGTCAGTTTTACCAGATGCATAGAGGTAATTTTTTATAAAGTTTTATTTAATCTTTATTATTCATGTGTAAATTTACATATTTCTTTTTAGGAATAATGAATATGTTAAAATTGAAAATTTTAACACTTTTGAAATTTATTATTTTTTATCAAATCCTCCGGAAAATATTTCAGTTTCTTTTATTTAATTATTTTTGTCTATTTAAAATGTTTAAAAGTCCGGTTTTTCAAAATTCATTTTATTCCGTTTTGGCACTTTCAGATATTTTTCTAAATTTCCGATTTTTTAATTTTAAATACTTTTCTAAATTTTATTTCCTTGCAAAACTATTTTAATAAGATAGCTTATTTTATTTCCTTTAATTAGAGCCATCGCGCATAGAAATAGCTTAAAATTTAATTGTTTTCCCTTCAAAAAATCATAAGTCCAAAAAATACTTTTTTATTAACTGTATTCTTAAATCCAGCGGTCAGCCATGTTTACTTAAAATTCTCGACTTTCCCGCGCTTTCAGAAGGGGAGCAAATGTTCTAGAACACCCCGGATGTTTCACGGCGTCCATTCTTGACGTCACAGCGTTCCTTTCGTGCAAGCTGATTGGCTACTCGGGGCGAGCGCGAAATTCTATGATGTTTTCTTTTCCCCGGACTCACTCTCTCTCTCTGGTAAGCTCTTGTGGAAGAAGGTTGTGTGTTTTCGCCGCTCGGCGGCATCGGCTTATAGCCGATGTGCGCGAGTAGTTTTGTGGACAGGCCAGTCATTTAACCTCATCTATTTTAAAAATATCTCTGCTGCGAAATCGATAAACATTTTGGACTTAAAATATTAATGGTGTGTGTAAGATCGTCCAGCTTCAATCATGAATACATTTCCAGTGAAGATGCAGCTGAGATCGCACGGTGGCATGGGTAGGCCTAATGCGTGGTTTCCAGAGACTACCAATTTCCGGGAACGGATTTATTTTGGATCAAAAGGATTTATATCTACAAAGTTTCGAATGACGGTTTATCAACCACAGTCTAATTCACAATCCCTACGCTGGTGAAACGAAAAATAATTTTATCATTTTAACCTCGAAGATCATGGATTAAGTGGTTTTAGGACAATTAGCATTGCCTGAGCCAAGAATTCGTTAGGATTCTGTTGAATTCAACGATGATGGAAACTACAGTGATCGTCATCCGTTCCGTTAAATAATATGATTACCAGTGGTAAACATTCAAATGATATTTTAAAATTGACAATAGTGAAAATATCAATATAATTCTCCACTATATACATCAGTTTGTTATCAAGAAAATATATTAGAATAATCTACCTTGAGAGTCAAAATATAGGTGAATTATGTGCGATCATAAATATATGAAATGAGACGATGAAATAATGGTTCTCTTAAATAAGTCACAATGAAAAAATATAAAAATAGGAAACCAAATATGTGTTAGGTTGTCTGCTATTTTCGTGTACCGGTACCGGGTATTTCAATATATGATCAGAGTTCAATAAAGAATTTGTGTCCATGGAATATCTGTTCTATGTCATCATTGAGTGTGTTCATGTTGGATATTTAAATTATTTTACCTTACAGATCTTGCAATTTATATGTTTTCTTCATGGGGTAAGTTATCCTTTATTTGTACTTCATTTTTTTCTATTAAATTTTTATTTGAATTTATTCAATTTTAGAGTTTCGGAATTTAAAAGAGTTTAATGAGCCGCGGCACAATGTATTTAGCAATGTATCACTATACGTTCGGCCAACCTTTAAAAGTTTATAATTATTATATTTAACGATCATTATTTACTTGATTTTATTCACTTTATTTTTTCAAAATTCAAAATTATAAATTTTTTCTTATATAACATTATGGTGCCGTCTAAAACTAACTCTATTTAAGGTTGAGGACCTGGAGTTATGTGCTCATTAATTTCTTTTTTCAAAATTAATTAATTTTAACGATCGCGATAAAAAAAAAAAAAAATCGCGAATATTTTATTTATATTTTCAATAACATATGCATGCTATTTAAAGTATTCCAGAATATTATATTGTTTATGTGTGTGTTTTCATTTTATTTGATGTGGTAAATCTCAATAAACGGCATCCCAAAAGATAAAAGGGATGCAAATGATTTTGAGCTATTGCAACCATGAATGTTTAAAATAAATAAACAACAAAAAAAAAAAAAAAATGATTGAGGTTTGCCACTGATACAAACATGTATTTTCTTTTGTATTGCAATCTTGTATTTTTCATATGATTCACGGTTTTGCTTAAAATTGAAAGAGATATTTCAAAATTCTTTAATAATAAGATCAATATTATTTATATTTGCTATTGCAAATGAATGCCAGTTTAAAATTAAGAGATTTGCTTCAAAAAAAAAAAAAAAAAAAAAAAAAAATTAATTAAGGCTTGTTTTTTAAGAAAAGGGATATTTATATGAAACCAAAATATTGAACTTAGATAAAAAGTAGTAGGGGATGATTAGTTATTTTATTGTTTATGACATGCCTTAATTATGAAATACGATTTATTTTTAAAACTACTCCTAGATACAGAGTAGCGATTTTACTTCAGTGGGAAAAATAAAAAGATAAAATTTATAGAAAAAATTTAGAATATACTTTCTTTTAAAGGGATGATTTCAGTATTTCTTAAACATTCAGTTGAATATATATTAAAAAAAAAAAAAAAAAAAAAAAATTCTTTATAATGTAATATTTCTGGGCAGGGGTGTTTGAATATCCTTTTGGGGGATGGTATTACTTTGCATCAATGAAAAGCCAAGCCAAAGGAAACGGCAAGGTTTTTCAGATCGTCATTGGACCTCCCTAATTGTATATGACAATTCTTTTACCTAGAATTTAAAAAAAAAAAAAAATCTTTATAATGTAATATTTATGGGGAAAGGTGTTTGAGTATCCTTTTGGGGGATGGCAGCTACTTGGGCCTCCCTAATTTTATATGACAATCACTTTCACTCAGAATAAATCAAAAAAAAAAAAAAGCATACATACCTTTTCATATATTTTCTCAGGCATGATATTTTTACAGGAAACATTGGTAGGCAATTCATATAAAACATCATTATTCAATTTAAAAATAAAAAGCTTATGAAATGTTATATAAAACTGTGCACAGTAAAAAGTATTTTCTAATAAATTTTTGATGATAGAGCATTGCATTAGCAGTTATTTTAAATGTCCATGTGGTTGCAAACCAATTCAGCAACCCTTTCTGGCTTTTGCTGACATGCATATTCTCTATTCAAAATTATATATATGAATAGACCTTAATCTTTTATAGTATATGCAGAGACCAATAAAAGCTGAGCCTAACTTTAGTGTTATCAGCAGTCTCATGATGCATTGCTTATATTTATGTGGAATAAAATATTTCCATTTTCTTCAATTTTAAATGAATATAAAATAATGATATCAAAAAATCATGATGATTAGCATAATTGCCTGTTTTACTGCCAACTAATTTCAATTAGTATAAAATTTACTCTAAAATGTTCATTTATTGATTTATGATCCACTTTTCATCCCTATTACAATTCACGCCATCATAGGCAAAATTTAAAATTCAATCATGGCTAGGACTTCTCAGCAAAAAAAAAAAAAAAAAAAATTCTTTTCCTTGTCAACAATTGTTGAAACTGCTGCAATAAGTAAATACGTAAATAACCAAATTCACTTACCTTAAAATTATTCTTTGATTTCAATGTTGGTACATGTGGATGGTAGGCTGGGTTATAGGCCGCCTAGTTCTGCCAATAGTATCTGTCAGGCTGGTCCGAGATATTCCACTTTTGCATTGGCACTGTAAATCTTGAATCCTTGCAGATCTTCAAATTTATACAATATTTGTTAACCTAAATAACACATTTACTTACCTGTTTAAAAAAAAAAAAAAAAAAAAAGGAAAAAATAACATGCACCTTTTTCAAAATTTTGACAAAAAGTTTTTATTTAACAATTCCCTTTGCATGTGACATATTTTTAAAAATGTAGGTGATTTTCTCGAGTATTTTTTGGGGACCTATTATAGCCAAGCCTCCTTGAGTGTCTATGGGCTGTCTTCCATACTCACATTATTTTACACTGATTTTATTAAAATGTCACAGCTCATACCAATAATTTTTTTTTACCTTTAATTATTTGTTGTGAGGTGCATAAATTTAACTTTAGAAATCCTGTTAAGAACATAATTGCTGAGATGTTTTGGTATTCATAAAATAATATAAAGTAAAAAAAAAAAAAAAAAATCTCTTTCGAATTCGTCCAATGAGCAAATCTCCATTGTACTATTTTGTGTGTTTTAAAAGGTAGCATGCATATGATTTTTTTTTTTAACTTACCCTCATGCATTTATGTGCTTAGTGTTGTTTATGTCTATATAATCAGGTTTTATAGTATCCATTGTGTTTTACATGTTATGTTAAGATCCCCATCCAATTTCCCGCAGCCAAATTCTTTTTTTTTTTCCCTCTTTTTTTTTGTTGTTAGCGGGAGGAATGTTAAAATTGAAAATTTTAACACTTTTGAAATTTATTATTTTTTATCAAATCCTCCGGAAAATATTTCAGTTTGTTTTATTTAATTATTTTTCTCTATTTAAAATGTTTAAAAGTCCGTTTTTTCAAAATTCATTTTATTCCGTTTTGGCATTTTCAGATATTTTTCTAAATTTCCGATTTTTTAATTTTAAATACTTTTCTAAATTTTATTTCCTTGCAAAACTATTTTAATAAGATAGCTTATTTTATTTCCTTTAATTAGAGCCATCGCGCATAGAAATAGCTTAAAATTTAATTGTTTTCCCTTCAAAAAATCATAAGTCTAAAAAATACTTTTTTATTAACTGTATTCTTAAATCCAGCGGTCAGCCATGTTTACTTAAAATTCTCGACTTTCCCGCGCTTTCAGAAGGGGAGCAAATGTTCTAGAACACTCCGGAAGGTTCACGGCGTCCATTCTTGACGTCACAGCGTTCCTTTCGTGCAAGCTGATTGGATACTCGGGGCGAGCGCGAAATTGGATGATGTTTTCTTTTCCCCGGACTCACTCTCTCTCTCTGGTAAGCTCTTGTGGAAGAAGGTTGTGTGTTTTCGCCGCTCGGCGGCATCGGCTTATAGCCGATGTGCGCGAGTAGTTTTGTGGACAGGCCAGTCATTTAACCTCATCTATTTTAAAAATATCTCTGCTGCGAAATCGATAAACATTTTGGACTTAAAATATTAATGGTGTGTGTAAGATCGTCCAGCTTCAATCATGAATACATTTCCAGAGAAGATGCAGCTGAGATCGCACGGTGGCATGGGTAGGCCTAATGCGTGGTTTCCAGAGACTACCAATTTCCGGGAACGGATTTATTTTGGATCTAAAGGATTTATATCTACAAAGTTTCGAATGACGGTTTATCAACAACAGTCTAATTCACAATCCCTACGCTGGTGAAACGAAAAATAATTTTATCATTTTAACCTCGAAGATCATGGATTAAGTGGTTTTAGGACAATTAGCATTGCCTGAGCCAAGAATTCGTTAGGATTCTGTTGAATTCAACGATGATGGAAACTACAGTGATCGTCATCCGTTCCGTTAAATAATATGATTACCAGTGGTAAACATTCAAAGGATATTTTAACATTGACAATAGTGAAAATATCAATATAATTCTCCACTATATACATCAGTTTGTTATCAAGAAAATACATTAGAATAATCTACCTTGAGAGTCAAAATATAGGTGAATTATGTGCGATCATAAATATATGAAATGAGACGATGAAATAATGGTTCTCTTAAATAAGTCACAATGAAAAAATATAAAAATAGGAAACCAAATATGTGTTAGGTTGTCTGCTATTTTCGTGTACCGGTACCGGGTATTTCAATATATGATCAGAGTTCAATAAAGAATTTGTGTCCATGGAATATCTGTTCTATGTCATCATTGAGTGTGTTCATGTTGGATATTTAAATTATTTTACCTTACAGATCTTGCAATTTATATGTTTTCTTCATGGGGTAAGTTATCCTTTATTTGTACTTCATTTTTTTCTATTAAATTTTTATTTGAATTTATTCAATTTTAGAGTTTCGGAATTTAAAAGAGTTTAATGAGCCGCGGCACAATGTATTTAGCAATGTATCACTATACGTTCGGCCAAACTTTAAAAGTTTATAATTATTATAATTAACGATCATTATTTACTTGATTTTATTCACTTTATTTTTTCAAAATTCAAAATTATAACGTTTTCTTATATAACAGAATAGTAAATGTTCTGTGTTCTCACCGCACTTTAGAATATAGAAAACGAGGGAAAATGGCTGAAAATTCATAGAAACACAGGAAAAACAAGTCAAAAATACATATGAAAAACATGGGATGAAAACGAAAAAAGCTTACAATGTCAGGTGTGTAAAAAAAAAATAATAATAATAATAATAAATAAATAAATAAATAAATAAAGATAAGGCTGACACCGGAAGGAATAAAAGGTCAGAATTGATTGGAAAATGTCAATGACTAGAAAATGTCAAATGACTTCAGGTCCGAGGTCATGAAGTTATCGTCGAGGGTTTAATACCCCGTTTTTAACAAATATTTTGAAAGTGTGAATGCTGAAAATGCTGTATGTTGAACTGAGCCAAAAATTGCTTTTCAAAATAAATGACGGTTTTCAAGTGAAATTCAAATTTAGGAAATTTGTTAGGGAAAAAAAGCTTTCAAAATCGTCTGAAATTTATTTTTATTTTTGTTTCTTCTTCTTCTCCTTATTATTATTGTTATTATTATTATTATTATTATAACTATAATTATTATAATTATTATTTTTATTTATTTATTTATTTTTTGTTAGATTTGCATCATGGATAGTAAAAAAAAAAAAAAAAAAAAAACACTCATATACGAAATTTAATAAAAAAAATATTGACTAAAGTGCTCTGTTATTATTCCAAATGCTACATGCTAATGAATGAATCCACATGGTAATTTCGTACTATTTTATTGGATGCTTTATAAATATCTAATCAAATTTTCCTATATATTTAACTACAATATAATTGTTTATGTAATATGCTCATCAATGTATTTATTTATCTTTAAATCACCTTGGGAAATTCTATGCTCTCTATTCATTCTCATTATTTTTAAACTTTATATAATATTTTATTTGTAGGTGAGATTCTTTTCGTAATTATTTCCAAATAATTTTATAACTTGAATACATGTAAACATATTTGATAAATAACTGTTAATTTTACATTGAACTTTTAATTACGGAAACACCCAGTGCTATATTTGTTTCGATGTTAATTAAACATGTTAAACAAAAATTAATAATTTAACTAAAAGAGAGTTTAGCCCAATGATATCTAAATCCCTGCAGCTTTAAAATTAATGAACTTGGGAAGAAAATTAATGATTAAGTCGTACGTAAATTCTAAATTAAATTGCGTTAGTAATAAGTAGTCCAATAAGCACTTGAATGTATAGGAATTTTATTATCCACACAGATAATTTTAATTTAAGATATATTTAATTCATATGATTTCTAATTATCTAAATATCTTGATTAAATGATCTAATTCTATATATTAAATATTATCCTTGGGAATTTAGAATTTATGATCACTTCTCTAGTTTTACGTAGAAATAACAATAATTAATAACTTTAAATTTTATCGTTTAACTATTTATGTTCCAGCTATAAATTATATTTCAGAAAAATTATAAGAAGTCATCTTGTAACAATACGCTATTAATTTCCTAAATTAGTATTTATGGAAAATATATTTTTAATTCTAATCAATTGATATGCGCTATCTACCATTAAGTAATAACACTTTCGAATTTAGACATTTAGGTATTACGATTGTTTTCCGTTTTAAGCAACAATACTTGCATTTTTACAGACGTAACTGCTTGTTTTAAAAATGATAGTTTTCAGTATTGCAAACTAATATAAATATAGATATAATATTACGGCTGAATTGGTCTTAGCAACAATTAAAATTAATATATTAGTAGCATTTTAAAGACATTTGTGAAGCGGAAACTCTTGCAAACTTTTAATATAAGAATTTTTTCTTAGCGAAATCACGTAAACATCATTTTGCTATAAATAACAACTTTATAATATTTTATCTACATACTATGGGAAAAATTCGGGATAAGTATGATTTTTTTTTTAAATATATATATATATATATATATATATATAATATATTAATACGTTATGAAAATTTTCTTCGTTTGAAAAATATAGATCCTTTTAAAGGGTGTTATTGTCCAAACAAAAAAAAAAAAAAAAAAAAAGGAAGAAAGAAATGAAAAGAAAAGAAAAGGCTTACGATTATCAAGAAAATATACGCTTTTGCATCGTAATGACTATTTTCTCAAACAATATTGCTTTTGATCTGTATATTTCTTTCATAAACAGCACAGAAGTAAATTTCGTTAAGATACATAAGAAATTTATGTCATGAAAAAAAAAATAATAATAAATAAGGATGGATGCAAAATTATTCAACGATACGTAGGTGCATTTAAAACTGCCATTCATTTAAAAAAAAAAAAAAAAAAGAAAAAAAAAAAAAGAATTCACACATTTACTTCAAGTATAAAAATAAGAACAAACAATCATGCGGTACGCAATGATTATTAACACTTTTCAAATGTACGTAATTGTTGTATCGTACAACTTTCAATGCTCTTTTCCCACGTAATCATACACCGCACAGACAGTAGTTCTGAAAGGTATACAGATAGACTAATTGAATTCCTCATCATTCTTAAACATTGTTAGAAAGTGTTATAAATGCTTAACGCAACAGTAACGTAGCCCTTTTTTCTAATTCCAGCCCTTAATGTATCTGAATATTTTAGTGTAGCCATGCAAATCTGAAGGTTATCAAAATCATATTCTATACAAAATATTATTTTAGCATATTAAAAATCAATGTCAATTTCTTTATGATTTTTGCAATAGAAAGTTCTTTAAACTTAATTTATAAAATTGTCTGCCCTAAAATGCAATGCATTTGCCATTCTTTTGGGTGTCACTGCACTTAAACCAGTTGCACAGGACCTATTAATATCATTTAAAATAGGGAGCATTCCATAGAGGGTTCAAATTAAAGAAAAAAAAAATCGGACACTGACGACGGGTAGACAGGCAGTTAGGCAGATGGACAATCGAACATACAGGTACAGAAACTGAAATCATATTTAAAAAATGCTTAAAAAATGAGGCTTAAAAAAAATAAAAAGTGTTTAATCGCTTAATGTAAACGAAAATGCAATTTCAGCAAACTTCTAATAGAAGCAAAAAAAGTTACTGAACATTTTTATGCGGCTCTGTAACTCAAATGCAAATCATACTACATTCTGCGGAAAATATTATTTTGTTCATATGAATAATAAATTTCAATTTTGTTAAGATTTGTTCAAAGTAAAGTTATTAAAATTTGGTTTATAGGATGACTTGGAATACTTTCGGGTGTTTCTGTGCACAAACCAGTGGTGGTATTTACTCCATTTCCCATAGAAAACATACTATGATGAACTTGAATAACATATTTCAATTGCATTGAAGTTTGTGTAAAATAATAGAATTGAAATTTAGCAGATGAAAATACCTCTCATAGAACGCAATGCTTTGGAATAATTTTGGGTGTCCCTGTACACAAGCCAGTACAGGTAATCCCTCCATTTTTAATTAAGAAAATCCGATAGAGAACTTGAATTTTATAAATCAGTTTCAAGAAATTCCATTAATACTTACACAAGTAGAGCACGGATCGACAAACAGACAGACAAACCGAAAAAATTAACACTTTTCAAGATTATTGGGAAGTGTTAAGAATAATTATAATAATTATAATTAATATAAACTAAAATGCAATTCTAGAACATTTCCAATAATACCCATTAATGCATTTTTTTTTTTTTTTTTTTTTTTTTTTTTATGGTCCTGTAAATTTAATTCTAATCATACTGTATTATATGGAAAGCCTTCTTTTGTGCGTTTGAATAATATATTTTAAACTTATTAAGAATTGTGTAAAGTTCATAAAAATAATTCTCATAGAACGCAATGGTTCGGAATATTTTCGGGTGTCTCTGTATACAAACCATTGATGATATTTACTCCATTTTTAATGGGGAAAATATTATAGTGGACTTGAATAACATATTTCAATTTAATTAAGATTTGCGTAAAGTAACGGTATTAAAATGTGGTTTATATAAATACCGCTCATAGAACACAATGCTTTGGAATTCTTTCGGGTGCCCCTGTATACCAGTAAAGGTATGCAGGGCACCATATCAGTAAAGGTATTCACCACATTTTCAATAGGGAACATCCGATAGTGAACTTGAAAAACATAACAGTTTCACGAAATTCCATGACTATTTACGTGCGTTACAGCGCGTGCAGACAGTCAAACAGACAAACCGATGTCATTAACACTTTCAAACTCGTTGGAAAGTGTTAAAAAGTGAAGGGGAGTAAACGAACTGAGGCGTTTTAAGAGGAATGTTTATAAGGAGGCGTTTTAAGAGAAAATTTTCTTGTATTAAACAGATTTCGTTTTAAACGTCGTTTTAAATCTGTTCATTATTGGTAAGAAGTAAGGATATACTTTCACGTTCCATTATGGAAAGAGACTTTCAGATATTAGATGTCCCCCGCCCCCGCCCCCCCCCCCCTTCGTTCTTGCACAAACATTAAGTAAATATGTGAGTATTTTTTTTTTTTTTAAGTGAATGATAGTTTTAAAATATTTATATTCATTTTCCTTACAATTAATGAGGCACATATTTAATGTTCTAAAATAAAAATATGTTTTATATCTTTGAATAATTTCGCCTCCATCATTTTTTTTTCGCTGTACAAATTGAAACGTATCTAAAAATAGAGCAACTCTACAACTCGCTAAATACTTCATTCGAATAATGAAGAATTCATGTGGAAATAATAAATATTGAAACAAAGGAAATATATTGCTTAATTAGCAATTGTTAGCAAAGAAATTCGTCTGCCTCATTACACATTTATTAATTTTGAATTTGTTTCACATAGATATAATTCATATATCTAAATTGGATTGTTGAAATATTTAGTTGGTTAGATAATGTTTTGTATTATATAATTGATTCACTGTAATATGTTAATTTATGTAATGAACCAAATATCCTCATCATATTATCAATAATCTCCAAAGCATCTTTTAATTTGTGTATTAAAATAAATAACATTCAAAAAAATATTTATTATATAAATGAAATTTTGAAATATAAAAATAAAGCAATACCAAACAGTTGATGATTGGCGAATTTTAATATGTATTTAACGCATACTGTTCTTTACTCATAATATAAATTTTCGTTAAGAAAGTGCATGCAAAATTCTTAAAGAAAAGAATATTTTTATATAAATAAAATACTCACCTTAAATGTTTAAAACATGTTGTTTTATTTAAAAGAAATATCAATAAAATCGATAATATTATATTGGACAATTTAGTTACGTAATAATGCATGTATATAATTTCAGCTTCATTTTTCAAACAAAATAAAAAATAGATAAATTTTAATTTATATTTAGTGTAACATATCCATTGCAGATATGAGAAAAGTAAAATTTGCTCAAAAAGAAAGAGATAATTAAAAATTAACTTATTTATCTTTATTTCTTTTCATTTTGTCAATGTAGTTTATATAAGCAGAACATTTCTGTCCAATGCATAAATCAAAGGACTTGTTTGGTTACTTATTTATAACTAATAACGAGAAAATTATGATTTTTCCAATAACGGAATTTCCGAGTTCAGTACTTATAACTAACACATGTTGTTTATAAGAAATGGATAAATGATTTTCTCGAATGCTTTTATTCTTATATGATTTGGCACTTTAAGCCTTTCATGTATTGAGTAATAAAATATTGTATCTAGTAAAGCAAAATCAATATAAAATATAAACATTTGTATTAGTTATGAACAACTAAGGAGTACATATTTAAACTTTTTATCTGAAAAAAAAAAAAAAAAAAGTTTTATTTTATCAAACTTTTATGTGGTGGTTTAAAGACAATATTATTAAGCATTTCATGACCCATTGGGCTCTTGTAAAGGAAATATATCTATGTCATTTTTTTCCCTTATCTATTAATCTTTTTTTTTCTGCTTTTCACATTATATTTAAAATATAATCTCTCATCTACGCTCTAGAATAAGTCCTTAAGGTTGAGCTTTTTTCAATTTTCACTTTCTTTTCTAGTTTATCAAGTATACGATAACATACAATATAATTTATTTTGAATTAATGTATATTTATATTGCTTTGAAAATAATTATTACTGCGAATCCAAATTTCTAGTGTGCATTTTTTTTTTAATAGTAACTTTTTTTGAGTATGTTATTTAATTCCATTCAAAAATATTATGAAACACGCCCAGTTCTATTCGATAAAGAAACGTTCATACATATCGGAGGGCTTGATGAATTTGGGTTGTCATTTTATGATACTTATAGTTCCTTAGACCAGCATCTACAACCAATTGCATATTGCAAATCACTGCAAATATCCTAAAGCGGGAATTAATACCAGGACCTTACAAACGAAGACGAAAACACTAACTATTAGGCTACCAAATGCACTCTCAGAAATGGATACTCGAATTTCACGAAAATTTCATCATTTTTGACGAAAGTATTTCTAGGGCTATGCTCCGAGCCAACATTTCGTCAAATTGACGAAATTTGTTTCGTTAACTATTTGAGAATACGAATTTCGTGAAAATAAAAAAATATATATTTTATTCTTCTTATTTCGTCAAATTGAGAAAAATACTTTCGTCACTTGTTTGAACATACGAATTTCGTCAAAAGTAAAGATAAATTTTTTCATCCTAGTTTCGTGATACAGAATAAAATACAAATTATAGAATCATAAAATTACTTGCAAGTTCGTTGCTTTAGGCATTAAATCCTAATTATATTTAATGAAAATATAAATAAAACAGAGCAAACAAATAAAAATCATTTGGACATTTATTTGACAGTTTTGAGACCTATAGTTACAATGTTTTTGTCTCAATTGATCTATATTTTTACAGAAATTCACAGAAACAAGCACACACAATATTTTGTAGACATAGGACATCACAAACATCCATTCCCGCACCGCAATTCGAACCCTTGACGTGGGAATCTAGAAGGCAGCGCCCTACCGACAGAGCCACCAGGCAATCAAATAAAAGGCATTGTAACGTAAAGTCCAAACATTACAGGAAAAAAACAATATGGCTGTAATGAAAGCTATCACAGACCATTGTGAGTAAACAGTTTCGTCAAATATTTGAGAGTTCACGTTTCCTCAAAAATCACGTGATCGTTTGACGAATTGGTTGTCAAAAGCAACGAAGGATCTCGAGGATGTCTGGAATCGACAAAATTGAGTATATTATTTCTGACAGTGTGGGCACGGATGAAAATATCTAAATACTTTATTTCAAAATGATGCTGTGATTATATTTGTATTAACATATGTACATTTATCATTAAATTTTTATCTAATTTAAAAATGCTCTTACTTTTAATTTGCTTTCGGATTTCTATCATAAAATATACTGAATATATGTATATATGCTGCCTTCATCTAAAAAAATAAAATTAAAATAAGTAGTCATTTTCTATGAGTCCATGAATTGTAAATATAGAACTCCAAGATATGCGTATAAGTTATACAAATAACCTAGATAAACGAAATAATCGAGAATTTCTAATCTACAATTTCCTAGATCATGAAAGAATAATATGAATATTATGAGTATTATGAATCATATGTATTGAGTAAAAATCTCAATTAACTTCCTAGAATAAGGTCATAAAAATTTATACTTACTAAAACTCGCCTCTTGCATTCGCATTTATTTATAGAGATTTTTAAATAAGAGAAATTGAGCTAGAATTCTAATAGAGGATTTTAGAATTCGCTAGCAATGGGAACTATAATTTATAAGGAAGAGATGGAACTATTTTTACTGGGAACACAAATTAATTTTTAGATGTCAATTACAGAATTTTTCTTCAATGTATAAGGAAATTAAATTAAGACATTTTTGTATAATGAGATCACCTTTATACCACCAAGTTCACTGCAAATTCCTGGGTGGTCATATTTTAAGACATGAAATCATCGGTTAAATTTTTAGAAATGTAAGTTGTTAGACATGAATGTGACTGGATTTAAGATACTTGAAGTGACTTTAAAAGCAGCCATTTTACCCTACTTTTTTTATAAATCAATTATTTAAAAAAAAATGTGCATGGTTTAGTTTTCAGTTAAAATATCGGTATAGAGTTTCCTTGATACGTACAAACATGCATATATATATATATATCACTGTAAAAAATTGCAAAAGCAAATTCATGGGACATCAAAACTTACACAAACGCTAAAATCTCAAAGTCAGATTTTTGTCATGTTTAAAATAATGTATGTCCGGAAAGTAAAAAAGTAACTATAATATAGAATTTTAGTTAGTATGTTAACCTTTAAGTTTTTCCGACAATAATATCTATATAATAATTTATGTTTATTTATGATAAAGGAATGTTTCACAGATTGATACTTTTGGAAACTAAAGTAGAGAAGAAAATTTATAACATTAAACTTTTTTGAAATTAAACTTTTTTTTTTTTTTTTTTTTTTTTTTTTTTTAATCTTTAACATTTTGAATTTTGATGCATCGTATAAATAAAAAATGTAAAATATAAACAAATTACGTATAAAAAATCATGTACAATAAAAATAAATTATGCATAAATGAATTATGTACAATTGTGCCCATTATGTAGACGAATAGATAGTTCTCTACATTTAGTTTCCAGACACCGCGTTTGAATTATTAGTGAGTCATCAATCTTCGTAGTGTTCCATATGTAAAATTAAGTGCTGTAGTTACTGTTATAAATAGCCTCTGTAAACAAAAAAATTATCTAAAAATTAACATCAAGCAAAAAACAAATATTATTCAATAGTTAGTTATTTTAAAACAGTTTTTTCTAGCTATTAGAAGATCCGGCATCTGTTACTATCTAAATGTTATTTTAAAGCAAAGAATTAGTAATTTCTGACACATTAACATATTACTCTTTTTCAATAATTTTATTTATTTTTCTTTTCTTTTCCATTTATTTTTTATTTAACATATATATATATATATATATATATACAGGAAGTTCCAAACGTCTCCCCCCCCCACCTAACTCTAAAATGAGTCGGACTTGTGAAAAATGGCGAAACACGTGTTTAATGAATTCGATAGAGACCTATTTTGGTGAAAAAGTTTGGGACTAGGGTCTGCTCGGGATGGCAACTTTAAAATTTAAAATGGGAAGGTATGTCTTGTGATACGTCCCTGGAAACGTTTATTCAAAACAATGAATTTGATATAAATAGTTTTGCCCTACGATGATTATTTAAGGAGATACTTTAGATCTTTGAAATGGGGGTTTTATACTTATGTATACCCTTTAATAATTACTGCAGGACAAATCTATTTAAATCAAATTCATTGTCTTGAAGAGGCGTATATAACCTGGGATATATAACAAGACATTCTTTCCTGATTGAAATTTTAAAGTTGTCCTCACTAACGTCACTCCTACCATCCCCTTGCCCGGGCCCAAACATTTTTGGGCAAAGTATGACTTGTGATACATCCTTGAAAACTTCTCTTCAAGGCAATAGATTTGATATAAATAGTTTCCTCCTGCAATGATTATTAAAGAGGATACATAAGTATAAAATCCACATTTCAAAAGTCTAAAAACTCGTGTAACTCTTTTAATAATCAGCGAAGGACAAAACTATTTATATCATATTCATTGTTTTGAATGAACGTTTCCAGGGATGTATCCCAAGACATACCTTCGTATTTTAAATTTTAAAGTTGCCCTCCCTAGCAACCCCCTACCCTTCCATAGACACAAACATTTTTTCACAAATAGAGCTCCCTCTTGAATTCGTTGAATACATATTTAACCATTTTTCACAATTTCAACTCATTTTTGAGTTAGGAGGTGGGTGTGGGACTTTTGGAAACACTGTATATATTCCATGTTAAGTTTTAAAATTTAATAAATGATTTATATTAAACAACTTATGGGTATCTGATTTTTATAGAAGGGAACTCATTCGTTTAACGAAATCAAGAATTTTATTGATACAGATTTTTACGATCCAAAATTTGTATACTCTCTAACAATATTTTTTCCATATTATTTACTCTCAGTGTATTACAGCTATTAAAACTTTTTCACGGCCTTTAGCTAGAAGACTAAAACAACGTAAGTGTCCGATATGAAAATCCGTTTGCTTAAAATTGTATAAATGCATATATCTTAATATATATAAATCTCGTGTCACAATGTTTGTCCTCAATGGACTCCTAAACCACTTAACCGATTATAATAAAATTCGCACACCATGTGCAGTTCGATCCAACTTGAGAGATAGGATAGTTTAAATCTCAAATTATAGTCGCAATTTTAATTTATTGCTAATTATTTGTCTGTTATTATTTGACAGTCACAATTATCTGTTAACTCCAAATGATTCTAACAGATGTCGATACCTTTCGACTGGGTTGAAATGAAAGCTGAAATATATTTGGTGCTGCCATCTACACAAAGAATCTTCAACTTTTTAACCTATTAATAAATTTCGTATAATTCAATTATTTCCACTTTTTAAATTTTTGGTGTTAGCATAGCCGGCCACGTGTTACTTAGACTGAAGTGTAAATTGAATTCATATTATAATGAAGATAATACAGTGAAATTAATCCTGTTTTTTACTTATTTGTGCTTCATTGATCAAAACTTTATAATTTAATATAATATATATATATATAACTCCAAATGATTCTAACAGATGTCGATACCTTTCGACTGGGTTGAAATGAAAGCTGAAATATATTTGGTGCTGCCATCTACAAAAAGAATCTTCAACTTTTTAACCTATTAATAAATTTCGTATAATTCAATTATTTCCACTTTTTAAATTTTTGGTGTTAGCATAGCCGGCCACGTGTTACTTAGACTGAAGTGTAAATTGAATTCATATTATAATGAAGATAATACAGTGAAATTAATCCTGTTTTTTACTTATTTGTGCTTCATTGATCAAAACTTTATAATTTAATATAATATATATATATATATATAACTCCAAATGATTCTAACAGATGTCGATACCTTTCGACTGGGTTGAAATGAAAGCTGAAATATATTTGGTGCTGCCATCTACACAAAGAATCTTCAACTTTTTAACCTATTAATAAATTTCGTATAATTCAATTATTTCCACTTTTTAAATTTTTGGTGTTAGCATAGCCGGCCACGTGTTACTTAGACTGAAGTGTAAATTGAATTCATATTATAATGAAGATAATACAGTGAAATTAATCCTGTTTTTTACTTATTTGTGCTTCATTGATCAAAACTTTATAATTTAATATAATATATATATATATATAACTCCAAATGATTCTAACAGATGTCGATACCTTTCGACTGGGTTGAAATGAAAGCTGAAATATATTTGGTGCTGCCATCTACACAAAGAATCTTCAACTTTTTAACCTATTAATAAATTTCGTATAATTCAATTATTTCCACTTTTTAAATTTTTAGTGTTAGCATAGCCGGCCACGTGTTACTTAGACTGAAGTGTAAATTGAATTCATATTATAATGAAGATAATACAGTGAAATTAATCCTGTTTTTTACTTATTTGTGCTTCATTGATCAAAACTTTATAATTTAATATAATATATATATATATACTAGCAGACCCGGCCACGCGTTGCTGTGGCTATGTTATACGTTGAATTATAATGTAGTAAAATATTCAATATATTAAAATTATTATTTACGAATAAAGACCATCCTTGATAACATCCTTGATCTTAGCAGACTTAGCCCGCTTCGCTGGTCCCTATTTTTAAATGATTCACTGTAATTAAAGAATTCTCAAAATTGCATTAATTTTTAACACGTGAAAAAAAAAGAGAAAAAAAAAATCTGATCGGGAAAAATGTTCGACACTCATAATGAATCCATATATTATCGAAAGGAAAATGATATAAAATACAAAAAAATCTTCTCTCATTGGTGGAATAATCTGTTCGGACCCCCACTGCCTGCGGCAGTGTATACCTGCGCAAACCATGCGCACCGTTTCTTCATCCACCGTTCCCGCCCTTCTTAATAACTCTATACTTTCGAAAATATCCGCAATCGATTTATCGGGCCTTAAAACTTAATAATACTAATTTTCAAAGTTCTAACTCTTATTTCTATTATTTTGCCCCTTTGCCCTCCCCCTCCCACTATTCTAAATAATTTTACAAATTCGAAAATATCTACAGTTTATTTGTAGGTGTCAAAAACCTGTATGCACCAATTTGAACGATCTAACTATATTTTTATTTTTTGCCCCTCTGCCCCCCTTCCCGCCCCTCCTAATAAATTTACAAATTCGAAAATATCCGCAATCGATTTGTTGGTATCAAAAATTCTATGCACCAATTTTGAATGATCTAACTCCACTTTTATATTTTGCTCCTCTGCCCCCCCCCCCCTTTCCCGCTCCTCTTAATAATTTTACAAATTCGAAAATATCTGCAATCGATTTGTACGTATCAAAAACTTCTATGTACCAATTTTTAGCGATGTAACTCTATTTTTATTTTTTTGCCCCTCCGCCCCCTTACCCGCCCCTCCTAATAACTTTACACTTTCGAAAATATCCTCATTCGATTTGCAGGCCTCTAAAACCTCTCTATACCAATTTTGAACAGTCTATCTGCATTTCTATTTTTTTTTTTTTTTTTTTTTTGGTTGTTGTTGTTTGTTTGTTTTTTTGTAAAATCACGTTTTGGCCCCTCCCCCCCCCTTTTGGGAGGCGAATTTTGCAATAAAAACTATCCTATCTCTCAAGTTGGACCAAATTGCACACAGTGTCCAAATTTCATTAAAATCGGCTCATTAGTTTAGGAGTTCATCGCGGACAAACATAATAAATTTTATATATAAAGATATATATATATATACTAGCAGACCCGGCCACGCGTTGCTGTGGCTATGTTATACGTTGAATTATAATGTAGTAAAATATTCAATATATTAAAATTATTATTTACGAATAAAGACCATCCTTGATAACATCCTTGATCTTAGCAGACTTAGCCCGCTTCGCTGGTCCCTATTTTTAAATGATTCACTATAATTAAAGAATTCTCAAAATTGCATTAATTTTTAACATGTGAAAAAAAAAGAGAAAAAAAAAATCTGATCGGGAAAAATGTTCGACACTCATAATGAATCCATATATTATCGAAAGGAAAATGATATAAAATACAAAAAAATCTTCTCTCATTCGTGGAATAATCTGTTCGGACCCCCACTGCCTGCGGCAGTGTATACCTGCGCAAACCATGCGCACCGTTTCTTCATCCACCGTTCCCGCCCTTCTTAATAACTCTATACATTCGAAAATATCCGCAATCGATTTATCGGGCCTTAAAACTTAATAATACTAATTTTCAAAGTTCTAACTCTTATTTCTATTATTTTGCCCCTTTGCCCTCCCCCCTCCCACTATTCTAAATAATTTTACAAATTCGAAAATATCTACAGTTTATTTGTAGGTGTCAAAAACCTGTATGCACCAATTTGAACGATCTAACTATATTTTTATTTTTTGCCCCTCTGCCCCCCTTCCCGCCCCTCCTAATAAATTTACAAATTCGAAAATATCCGCAATCGATTTGTTGGTATCAAAAATTCTATGCACCAATTTTGAATGATCTAACTCCATTTTTATATTTTGCTCCTCTGCCCCCCCCCCTTTCCCGCTCCTCTTAATAATTTTACAAATTTGAAAATATCTGCAATCGATTTGTACGTATCAAAAACTTCTATGTACCAATTTTTAGCGATGTAACTCTATTTTTATTTTTTTGCCCCTCCGCCCCCTTACCCGCCCCTCCTAATAACTTTACACTTTCGAAAATATCCTCATTCGATTTGCAGGCCTCTAAAACCTCTCTATACCAATTTTGAACAGTCTATCTGCATTTCTATTTTTTTTTTTTTTGGTTGTTGTTGTTTGTTTGTTTGTTTGTGAAATCACGTTTTGGCCCCTCCCCCCCCTTTTGGGAGGCGAATTTTGCAATAAAAACTATCCTATCTCTCAAGTTGGACCAAATTGCACACAGTGTCCAAATTTCATTAAAATCGGCTCATTAGTTTAGGAGTTCATCGCGGACAAACATAATAAATTTTATATATAAAGATATCTTAATATATATAAATCTCGTGTCACAATGTTTGTCCTCAATGGACTCCTAAACCACTTAACCGATTATAATAAAATTCGCACACCATGTGCAGTTCGATCCAACTTGAGAGATAGGATAGTTTAAATCTCAAATTATAGTCGCAATTTTAATTTATTGCTAATTATTTGTCTGTTATTATTTGACAGTCACAATTATCTGTTAACTCCAAATGATTCTAACAGATGTCGATACCTTTCGACTGGGTTGAAATGAAAGCTGAAATATATTTGGTGCTGCCATCTACACAAAGAATCTTCAACTTTTTAACCTATTAATAAATTTCGTATAATTCAATTATTTCCACTTTTTAAATTTTTGGTGTTAGCATAGCCGGCCACGTGTTACTTAGACTGAAGTGTAAATTGAATTCATATTATAATGAAGATAATACAGTGAAATTAATCCTGTTTTTTACTTATTTGTGCTTCATTGATCAAAACTTTATAATTTAATATAATATATATATATATATAACTCCAAATGATTCTAATAGATGTCGATACCTTTCGACTGGGTTGAAATGAAAGCTGAAATATATTTGGTGCTGCCATCTACACAAAGAATCTTCAACTTTTTAACCTATTAATAAATTTTGTATAATTCAATTATTTCCACTTTTTAAATTTTTAGTGTTAGCATAGCCGGCCACGTGTTACTTAGACTGAAGTGTAAATTGAATTCATATTATAATGAAGATAATACAGTGAAATTAATCCTGTTTTTTACTTATTTGTGCTTCATTGATCAAAACTTTATAATTTAATATTATATATATATATATACTAGCAGACCCGGCCACGCGTTGCTGTGGCTATGTTATACGTTGAATTATAATGTAGTAAAATATTCAATATATTAAAATTATTATTTACGAATAAAGACCATCCTTGATAACATCCTTGATCTTAGCAGACTTAGCCCGCTTCGCTGGTCCCTATTTTTAAATGATTCACTATAATTAAAGAATTCTCAAAATTGCATTAATTTTTAACATGTGAAAAAAAAAGAGAAAAAAAAAATCTGATCGGGAAAAATGTTCGACACTCATAATGAATCCATATATTATCGAAAGGAAAATGATATAAAATACAAAAAAATCTTCTCTCATTGGTGGAATAATCTGTTCGGACCCCCACTGCCTGCGGCAGTGTATACCTGCGCAAACCATGCGCACCGTTTCTTCATCCACCGTTCCCGCCCTTCTTAATAACTCTATACTTTCGAAAATATCCGCAATCGATTTATCGGGCCTTAAAACTTAATAATACTAATTTTCAAAGTTCTAACTCTTATTTCTATTATTTTGCCCCTTTGCCCTCCCCCCTCCCACTATTCTAAATAATTTTACAAATTCGAAAATATCTACAGTTTATTTGTAGGTGTCAAAAACCTGTATGCACCAATTTGAACGATCTAACTATATTTTTATTTTTTGCCCCTCTGCCCCCCTTCCCGCCCCTCCTAATAAATTTACAAATTCGAAAATATCCGCAATCGATTTGTTGGTATCAAAAATTCTATGCACCAATTTTGAATGATCTAACTCCACTTTTATATTTTGCTCCTCTGCCCCCCCCCCTTTCCCGCTCCTCTTAATAATTTTACAAATTCGAAAATATCTGCAATCGATTTGTACGTATCAAAAACTTCTATGTACCAATTTTTAGCGATGTAACTCTATTTTTATTTTTTTGCCCCTCCGCCCCCTTACCCGCCCCTCCTAATAACTTTACACTTTCGAAAATATCCTCATTCGATTTGCAGGCCTCTAAAACCTCTCTATACCAATTTTGAACAGTCTATCTGCATTTCTATTTTTTTTTTTTTTTTTTTGGTTGTTGTTGTTTGTTTGTTTTTTTGTAAAATCACGTTTTGGCCCCTCCCCCCCCCCTTTTGGGAGGCGAATTTTGCAATAAAAACTATCCTATCTCTCAAGTTGGACCAAATTGCACACAGTGTCCAAATTTCATTAAAATCGGCTCATTAGTTTAGGAGTTCATCGCGGACAAACATAATAAATTTTATATATAAAGATATATATATATATACTAGCAGACCCGGCCACGCGTTGCTGTGGCTATGTTATACGTTGAATTATAATGTAGTAAAATATTCAATATATTAAAATTATTATTTACGAATAAAGACCATCCTTGATAACATCCTTGATCTTAGCAGACTTAGCCCGCTTCGCTGGTCCCTATTTTTAAATGATTCACTATAATTAAAGAATTCTCAAAATTGCATTAATTTTTAACATGTGAAAAAAAAAGAGAAAAAAAAAATCTGATCGGGAAAAATGTTCGACACTCATAATGAATCCATATATTATCGAAAGGAAAATGATATAAAATACAAAAAAATCTTCTCTCATTCGTGGAATAATCTGTTCGGACCCCCACTGCCTGCGGCAGTGTATACCTGCGCAAACCATGCGCACCGTTTCTTCATCCACCGTTCCCGCCCTTCTTAATAACTCTATACATTCGAAAATATCCGCAATCGATTTATCGGGCCTTAAAACTTAATAATACTAATTTTCAAAGTTCTAACTCTTATTTCTATTATTTTGCCCCTTTGCCCTCCCCCCTCCCACTATTCTAAATAATTTTACAAATTCGAAAATATCTACAGTTTATTTGTAGGTGTCAAAAACCTGTATGCACCAATTTGAACGATCTAACTATATTTTTATTTTTTGCCCCTCTGCCCCCCTTCCCGCCCCTCCTAATAAATTTACAAATTCGAAAATATCCGCAATCGATTTGTTGGTATCAAAAATTCTATGCACCAATTTTGAATGATCTAACTCCATTTTTATATTTTGCTCCTCTGCCCCCCCCCTTTCCCGCTCCTCTTAATAATTTTACAAATTTGAAAATATCTGCAATCGATTTGTACGTATCAAAAACTTCTATGTACCAATTTTTAGCGATGTAACTCTATTTTTATTTTTTTGCCCCTCCGCCCCCTTACCGGCCCCTCCTAATAACTTTACACTTTCGAAAATATCCTCATTCGATTTGCAGGCCTCTAAAACCTCTCTATACCAATTTTGAACAGTCTATCTGCATTTCTATTTTTTTTTTTTTTGGTTGTTGTTGTTTGTTTGTTTGTTTGTGAAATCACGTTTTGGCCCCTCCCCCCCCTTTTGGGAGGCGAATTTTGCAATAAAAACTATCCTATCTCTCAAGTTGGACCAAATTGCACACAGTGTCCAAATTTCATTAAAATCGGCTCATTAGTTTAGGAGTTCATCGCGGACAAACATAATAAATTTTATATATAAAGATATCTTAATATATATAAATCTCGTGTCACAATGTTTGTCCTCAATGGACTCCTAAACCACTTAACCGATTATAATAAAATTCGCACACCATGTGCAGTTCGATCCAACTTGAGAGATAGGATAGTTTAAATCTCAAATTATAGTCGCAATTTTAATTTATTGCTAATTATTTGTCTGTTATTATTTGACAGTCACAATTATCTGTTAACTCCAAATGATTCTAACAGATGTCGATACCTTTCGACTGGGTTGAAATGAAAGCTGAAATATATTTGGTGCTGCCATCTACACAAAGAATCTTCAACTTTTTAACCTATTAATAAATTTCGTATAATTCAATTATTTCCACTTTTTAAATTTTAGGTGTTAGCATAGCCGGCCACGTGTGACTTAGACTGAAGTGTAAATTGAATTCATATTATAATGAAGATAATACAGTGAAATTAATCCTGTTTTTTACTTATTTGTGCTTCATTGATCAAAACTTTATAATTTAATATAATATATATATATATATAACTCCAAATGATTCTAATAGATGTCGATACCTTTCGACTGGGTTGAAATGAAAGCTGAAATATATTTGGTGCTGCCATCTACACAAAGAATCTTCAACTTTTTAACCTATTAATAAATTTCGTATAATTCAATTATTTCCACTTTTTAAATTTTTGGTGTTAGCATAGCCGGCCACGTGTTACTTAGACTGAAGTGTAAATTGAATTCATATTATAATGAAGATAATACAGTGAAATTAATCCTGTTTTTTACTTATTTGTGCTTCATTGATCAAAACTTTATAATTTAATATAATATATATATATATATAACTCCAAATGATTCTAACAGATGTCGATACCTTTCGACTGGGTTGAAATGAAAGCTGAAATATATTTGGTGCTGCCATCTACACAAAGAATCTTCAACTTTTTAACCTATTAATAAATTTCGTATAATTCAATTATTTCCACTTTTTAAATTTTTAGTGTTAGCATAGCCGGCCACGTGTTACTTAGACTGAAGTGTAAATTGAATTCATATTATAATGAAGATAATACAGTGAAATTAATCCTGTTTTTTACTTATTTGTGCTTCATTGATCAAAACTTTATAATTTAATATAATATATATATATATACTAGCAGACCCGGCCACGCGTTGCTGTGGCTATGTTATACGTTGAATTATAATGTAGTAAAATATTCAATATATTAAAATTATTATTTACGAATAAAGACCATCCTTGATAACATCCTTGATCTTAGCAGACTTAGCCCGCTTCGCTGGTCCCTATTTTTAAATGATTCACTATAATTAAAGAATTCTCAAAATAGCATTAATTTTTAACATGTGAAAAAAAAAGAGAAAAAAAAATCTGATCGGGAAAAATGTTCGACACTCATAATGAATCCATATATTATCGAAAGGAAAATGATATAAAATACAAAAAAATCTTCTCTCATTGGTGGAATAATCTGTTCGGACCCCCACTGCCTGCGGCAGTGTATACCTGCGCAAACCATGCGCACCGTTTCTTCATCCACCGTTCCCGCCCTTCTTAATAACTCTATACTTTCGAAAATATCCGCAATCGATTTATCGGGCCTTAAAACTTAATAATACTAATTTTCAAAGTTCTAACTCTTATTTCTATTATTTTGCCCCTTTGCCCTCCCCCCTCCCACTATTCTAAATAATTTTACAAATTCGAAAATATCTACAGTTTATTTGTAGGTGTCAAAAACCTGTATGCACCAATTTGAACGATCTAACTATATTTTTATTTTTTGCCCCTCTGCCCCCCTTCCCGCCCCTCCTAATAAATTTACAAATTCGAAAATATCCGCAATCGATTTGTTGGTATCAAAAATTCTATGCACCAATTTTGAATGATCTAACTCCACTTTTATATTTTGCTCCTCTGCCCCCCCCCTTTCCCGCTCCTCTTAATAATTTTACAAATTCGAAAATACCTGCAATCGATTTGTACGTATCAAAAACTTCTATGTACCAATTTTTAGCGATGTAACTCTATTTTTATTTTTTTGCCCCTCCGCCCCCTTACCCGCCCCTCCTAATAACTTTACACTTTCGAAAATATCCTCATTCGATTTGCAGGCCTCTAAAACCTCTCTATACCAATTTTGAACAGTCTATCTGCATTTCTATTTTTTTTTTTTTTTTTTTGGTTGTTGTTGTTTGTTTGTTTGTTTGTAAAATCACGTTTTGGCCCCTCCCCCCCCCTTTCGGGAGGCGAATTTTGCAATAAAAACTATCCTATCTCTAGAGTTGGACCAAATTGCACACAGTGTCCAAATTTCATTAAAATCGGCTCATTAGTTTAGGAGTTCATCGCGGACAAACATAATAAATTTTATATATAAAGATATCTTAATATATATAAATCTCGTGTCACAATGTTTGTCCTCAATGAACTCCTAAACCACTTAACCGATTATAATAAAATTCGCACACCATGTGCAGTTCGATCCAACTTGAGAGATAGGATAGTTTAAATCTCAAATTATAGTCGCAATTTTAATTTATTGCTAATTATTTGTCTGTTATTATTTGACAGTCACAATTATCTGTTAACTCCAAATGATTCTAACAGATGTCGATACCTTTCGACTGGGTTGAAATGAAAGCTGAAATATATTTGGTGCTGCCATCTACACAAAGAATCTTCAACTTTTTAACCTATTAATAAATTTCGTATAATTCAATTATTTCCACTTTTTAAATTTTTGGTGTTAGCATAGCCGGCCACGTGTTACTTAGACTGAAGTGTAAATTGAATTCATATTATAATGAAGATAATACAGTGAAATTAATCCTGTTTTTTACTTATTTGTGCTTCATTGATCAAAACTTTATAATTTAATATAATATATATATATATATAACTCCAAATGATTCTAACAGATGTCGATACCTTTCGACTGGGTTGAAATGAAAGCTGAAATATATTTGGTGCTGCCATCTACACAAAGAATCTTCAACTTTTTAACCTATTAATAAATTTCGTATAATTCAATTATTTCCACTTTTTAAATTTTTGGTGTTAGCATAGCCGGCCACGTGTTACTTAGACTGAAGTGTAAATTGAATTCATATTATAATGAAGATAATACAGTGAAATTAATCCTGTTTTTTACTTATTTGTGCTTCATTGATCAAAACTTTATAATTTAATATAATATATATATATATATAACTCCAAATGATTCTAACTGATGTCGATACCTTTCGACTGGGTTGAAATGAAAGCTGAAATATATTTGGTGCTGCCATCTACACAAAGAATCTTCAACTTTTTAACCTATTAATAAATTTCGTATAATTCAATTATTTCCACTTTTTAAATTTTTGGTGTTAGCATAGCCGGCCACGTGTTACTTAGACTGAAGTGTAAATTGAATTCATATTATAATGAAGATAATACAGTGAAATTAATCCTGTTTTATACTTATTTGTGCTTCATTGATCAAAACTTTATAATTTAATATAATATCTTAATATATATAAATCTCGTGTCACAATGTTTGTCCTCAATGGACTCCTAAACCACTTAACCGATTATAATAAAATTCGCACACCATGTGCAGTTCGATCCAACTTGAGAGATAGGATAGTTTAAATCTCAAATTATAGTCGCAATTTTAATTTATTGCTAATTATTTGTCTGTTATTATTTGACAGTCACAATTATCTGTTAACTTCAAATGATTCTAACAGATGTCGATACCTTTCGACTGGGTTGAAATGAAAGCTGAAATATATTTGGTGCTGCCATCTACACAAAGAATCTTCAACTTTTTAACCTATTAATAAATTTCGTATAATTCAATTATTTCCACTTTTTAAATTTTTGGTGTTAGCATAGCCGGCCACGTGTTACTTAGACTGAAGTGTAAATTGAATTCATATTATAATGAAGATAATACAGTGAAATTAATCCTGTTTTTTACTTATTTGTGCTTCATTGATCAAAACTTTATAATTTAATATAATATATATATATATATACTAGCAGACCCGGCCACGCGTTGCTGTGGCTATGTTATACGTTGAATTATAATGTAGTAAAATATTCAATATATTAAAATTATTATTTACGAATAAAGACCATCCTTGATAACATCCTTGATCTTAGCAGACTTAGCCCGCTTCGCTGGTCCCTATTTTTAAATGATTCACTATAATTAAAGAATTCTCAAAATTGCATTAATTTTTAACATGTGAAAAAAAAAGAGAAAAAAAAAATCTGATCGGGAAAAATGTTCGACACTCATAATGAATCTATATATTATCGAAAGGAAAATGATATAAAATACAAAAAAATCTTCTCTCATTGGTGGAATAATCTGTTCGGACCCCCACTGCCTGCGGCAGTGTATAACTGCGCAAACCATGCGCACCGTTTCTTCATCCACCGTTCCCGCCCTTCTTAATAACTGTATACTTTCGAAAATATCCGCAATCGATTTATCGGGCCTTAAAACTTAATAATACTAATTTTCAAAGTTCTAACTCTTATTTCTATTATTTTGCCCCTTTGCCCTCCCCCCTCCCACTATTCTAAATAATTTTACAAATTCGAAAATATCTACAGTTTATTTGTAGGTGTCAAAAACCTGTATGCACCAATTTGAACGATCTAACTATATTTCTATTTTTTGCCCCTCTGCCCCCCTTCCCGCCCCTCCTAATAAATTTACAAATTCGAAAATATCCGCAATCGATTTGTTGGTATCAAAAATTCTATGCACCAATTTTGAATGATCTAACTCCATTTTTATATTTTGCTCCTCTGCCCCCCCCCTTTCCCGCTCCTCTTAATAATTTTACAAATTCGAAAATATCTGCAATCGATTTGTACGTATCAAAAACTTCTATGTACCAATTTTTAGCGATGTAACTCTATTTATATTTTTTTGCCCCTCCGCCCCCTTACCCGCCCCTCCTAATAACTTTACACTTTCGAAAATATCCTCATTCGATTTGCAGGCCTCTAAAACCTCTCTATACCAATTTTGAACACTCTATCTGCATTTCTATTTTTTTTTTTTTTTTGGTTGTTGTTGTTTGTTTGTTTGTTTGTGAAATCACGTTTTGGCCCCTCCCCCCCCCCCTTTTGGGAGGCGAATTTTGCAATAAAAACTATCCTATCTCTCAAGTTGGACCAAATTGCACACAGTGTCCAAATTTCATTAAAATCGGCTCATTAGTTTAGGAGTTCATCGCGGACAAACATAATAAATTTTATATATAAAGATATATATATATATATATATTATATTAAATTATAAAGTTTTGATCAATGAAGCACAAATAAGTAAAAAACAGGATTAATTTCACTGTATTATCTTCATTATAATATGAATTCAATTTACACTTCAGTCTAAGTAACACGTGGCCGGCTATGCTAACACCAAAAATTTAAAAAGTGGAAATAATTGAATTATACGAAATTTATTAATAGGTTAAAAAGTTGAAGATTCTTTGTGTAGATGGCAGCACCAAATATATTTCAGCTTTCATTTCAACCCAGTCGAAAGGTATCGACATCTGTTAGAATCATTTGGAGTTATATATATATATATATTATATTAAATTATAAAGTTTTGATCAATGAAGCACAAATAAGTAAAAAACAGGATTAATTTCACTGTATTATCTTCATTATAATATGAATTCAATTTACACTTCAGTCTAAGTAACACGTGGCCGGCTATGCTAACAACAAAAATTTAAAAAGTGGAAATAATTGAATTATACGAAATTTATTAATAGGTTAAAAAGTTGAAGATTCTTTGTGTAGATGGCAGCACCAAATATATTTCAGCTTTCATTTCAACCCAGTCGAAAGGTATCGACATCTGTTAGAATCATTTGGAGTTATATATATATATATATTATATTAAATTATAAAGTTTTGATCAATGAAGCACAAATAAGTAAAAAACAGGATTAATTTCACTGTATTATCTTCATTATAATATGAATTCAATTTACACTTCAGTCTAAGTAACACGTGGCCGGCTATGCTAACACCAAAAATTTAAAAAGTGGAAATAATTGAATTATACGAAATTTATTAATAGGTTAAAAAGTTGAAGATTCTTTGTGTAGATGGCAGCACCAAATATATTTCAGCTTTCATTTCAACCCAGTCGAAAGGTATCGACATCTGTTAGAATCATTTGGAGTTATATATATATTATATTAAATTATAAAGTTTTGATCAATGAAGCACAAATAAGTTAAAAACAGGATTAATTTCACTGTATTATCTTCATTATAATATGAATTCAATTTACACTTCAGTCTAAGTAACACGTGGCCGGCTATGCTAACACCAAAAATTTAAAAAGTGGAAATAATTGAATTATACGAAATTTATTAATAGGTTAAAAAGTTGAAGATTCTTTGTGTAGATGGCAGCACCAAATATATTTCAGCTTTCATTTCAACCCAGTCGAAAGGTATCGACATCTGTTAGAATCATTTGGAGTTAACAGATAATTGTGACTGTCAAATAATAACAGACAAATAATTAGCAATAAATTAAAATTGCGACTATAATTTGAGATTTAAACTATCCTATCTCTCAAGTTGGATCGAACTGCACATGGTGTGCGAATTTTATTATAATCGGTTAAGTGGTTTAGGAGTCCATTGAGGACAAACATTGTGACACGAGATTTATATATATTAAGATATCTTTATATATAAAATTTATTATGTTTGTCCGCGATGAACTCCTAAACTAATGAGCCGATTTTGATGAAATTTGGACACTGTGTGCAATTTGGTCCAACTTGAGAGATAGGATAGTTTTTATTGCAAAATTCGCCTCCCAAAAGGGGGTGGAGGGGCCAAAACGTGATTTCACAAACAAACAAACAAACAACAACAACCAAAAAAAAAAAAAAAAAAAAAATAGAAATGCAGATAGACTGTTCAAAATTGGTATAGAGAGGTTTTAGAGGCCTGCAAATCGAATGAGGATATTTTCGAAAGTGTAAAGTTATTAGGAGGGGCGGGTAAGGGGGCGGAGGGGCAAAAAAATAAAAATAGAGTTACATCGCTAAAAATTGGTACATAGAAGTTTTTGATACGTACAAATCGATTGCAGATATTTTCGAATTTGTAAAATTATTAAGAAGAGCGGGAAAGGGGGGGGGCAGAGGAGCAAAATATAAAAATGGAGTTAGATCATTCAAAATTGGTGCATAGAATTTTTGATACCAACAAATCGATTGCGGATATTTTCGAATTTGTAAATTTATTAGGAGGGGCGGGAAGGGGGGCAGAGGGGCAAAAAATAAAAATATAGTTAGATCGTTCAAATTGGTGCATACAGGTTTTTGACACCTACAAATAAACTGTAGATATTTTCGAATTTGTAAAATTATTTAGAATAGTGGGAGGGGGGAGGGCAAAGGGGCAAAATAATAGAAATAAGAGTTAGAACTTTGAAAATTAGTATTATTAAGTTTTAAGGCCCGATAAATCGATTGCGGATATTTTCGAAAGTATAGAGTTATTAAGAAGGGCGGGAACGGTGGATGAAGAAACGGTGCGCATGGTTTGCGCAGGTATACACTGCCGCAGGCAGTGGGGGTCCGAACAGATTATTCCACCAATGAGAGAAGATTTTTTTGTATTTTATATCATTTTCCTTTCGATAATATATGGATTCATTATGAGTGTCGAACATTTTTCCCGATCAGATTTTTTTTTTCTCTTTTTTTTTCACATGTTAAAAATTAATGCAATTTTGAGAATTCTTTAATTATAGTGAATCATTTAAAAATAGGGACCAGCGAAGCGGGCTAAGTCTGCTAAGATCAAGGATGTTATCAAGGATGGTCTTTGTTCGTAAATAATAATTTTAATATATTGAATATTTTACTACATTATAATTCAACGTATAACATAGCCACAGCAACGCGTGGCCGGGTCTGCTAGTATATATATATATTTGTGATTTTTTTTCTTTTTCATTTATTCATTTACATCGTCCTCTATAATTTGGGAATTATGTTAATAAACTTTATTATATCGATAATGTCATACTCTGTTTTACTGAATTAAATGCCAATATACATTAAAGATCTTTAGAAATGTACTCTATAAAGTAGTGATTTTAAAATGAAATAAGCAAAGGAAATAGAATAACGTACTAAGTACAGAAGATGTGTTTATTGAAAACCAGAACATTCTAAAAATAGTGTACTAAAACGTCATCTTAATGAAGAAATTTTATGGAATTATTGAACTACATAAAACAGAATGTAACAGTTTAATAAGTATTTATGTATCAGTAAACTTCAGTGCCTGTACGAACTTATAAATGCAAGAGGTATAATATTTGATGATTAAAATCATTTAACTGATTGAACTAACCTCATATGTTGTAGATTTAGAAAGACGATACTTCAGTTAAGTTCAAAATTTTATACGCATAAAGTAAACAATAATTTTATCAAATATTTTATACAAAAATATATTTATCTATACATAATGCTTAATCTATATATAGAAACTCGTTTAAAATCATATAGTAAATACAAATATAAATTAAATGTATTGTAAATATATAAATACTATAAATAACTTTCCTTCATGGCTGGGTGGATGAGAACTTGAAGTGAAGGCACCTAGTGATGAGTTCTACGTTGTTAATGGAATAACTTATTATTGCTTAAAAAGCACACAGCTGTACGTGTACAGCGCACATTTATTCCGAAAATGTCAAAACAAGACTGTAACAGAAGTGCTGCAATAAGTAAAAAAAAAAAAAAAAAAAAAATGGTGTAGAAGTGGAATTTTGTTTAATTTCATGACACCTTTACAGCCTTTGCGCGACCTCTGCGATTATTTTCATATATATATATATATGAAAATAATACTAAAAGTATGGTACGAGAACAAAAAAATAATTACGTTTGTAATTTAATAATAATAAAATACCTGTTATTACCTGTTATTACCTCTTTTCCCTGTTATTCAAACTTTAAAAGTCATGCGCGACCACAAAGACATAAATATCCCCCCCCCTCCCCGAAATTAAAGATGCTAAAATACAACTATTTTTTGAAGTTGTTTATCTAAAATATCGCTTTGAGGCTCACATTTACAATAATCAGAATCCCAGAGAGCTGATAGTTTGCTAAAAAGTGTTTATATATATATATATATATATATAAGTCATATATATATATAAGTCATATATATATATATATATATATATATATATATATATATGTATATATGTAATAGAGGGTAAGAGTAAGGGATTTCAAAAAAGCAAAAAAAAATAATTGAAATAAAATAAATAAGTAAAAATCCCCTAGTTTAAGAGACAGCCTAATATATATATCATTTTTATTTACATATCTATTTTTTATAAATAACGCAGTAAATTCCCAACCAAATTTGATTTAAAAAGAAAAAGGTTAATGATAAAGATAAATGATAATGATTATGATAAATGATAATGATTATAATTTTACAGTTAACATTTACTACAGTGTTTTGAAAGTTAGAGATTCTGATAAAAAAAAAAAGTATTATTTCAATTTACAGACAGTTCTACATTGACATTTTATAGTTTGCGACAGTGCGTATTTTCAAATTAAAATTACAGATTTTATAGGAAAAAATTATTCAATCGAATTCACTGTTAAGTATTTTATAATGCTAATCTTACGCATGTTAATGAATGAAAATACATTTTGTATAAAACTGACACGTAACTTTCATAGGAAAACTTTTATAAAATCTTTTTTCATTTATTTCATTAAAAAAAAAATACTGAAAGTACGGGTCGTGCCCACACTTCAAAAACTTAATTGAAACCTGAAATTTTCCTTTCAGATATTTCAAAATATACACTATAGGATAAAAAATAATAATTACTTTACTTTTGTAAAAGTGCATTATTTTATGATACTATTTAAAATAAAAATGTATAACTAGAGAAGTAAATTTATTTGCTATAAAACTTCAAATTTGTAATAATTTTCTTCATTTAATAGCAAATAAAAAACAAATACATTTATTTATATTATTATTTTTTAATTACGACTAAGATGAAATGGAATAGGTATATTGTTGTAAAATTCTTGTATTTGTAGAGCATTGTTTTAAAGGAATAATTAATCTGAAAGCAAGCAGGAATTTTGCATTTAACGAAACATTTAATTTAATTAGTGTTTGTTTGTAAATAACTTCGTCTCTATCAGTAACCATGCATTAATAAGGAAACGTTTAATATAAGAACTTTTTTTTTTTTTACTAATCCAATGCCATTAGAAAAATAATTAGTTTCGGATCATGAAGGCTAAATGCAAATTTCGTAAATTTAATTTGTTGTTTGTGAACTAATTTGTTTGGAATTTTACTATATATTACAATGTTCTCTTTCGAATAAAATTTACGTATGCGTAACTTACAGTTATTGCTTTGTAGTAATTAAGGTATTTCACAGGTTAATAGTAATTTTGGTAAACAAAATATAATTTTGTGTTTAGTAAACAAAACACACATACACACGTGATTTTTTAGTAATATAAAATAGAAGATCAATGTTAACTACTTCAAATAAGATTCGTATTGAAATGGGATATAAATGACAATAGTTTTAATTTTCAATTGTTAATACAGTTTAAGATTTCTTTTTTAAACTTAATAAGGCAGAAAAGCTTAAGTTTTATCATTTTAATAAAAGCTAATATTATTTTTTTTCTTTCTTTATTAAATATATAACATATAAATAAGAAATACATTATGTACCAATATGTATTTGGACACTTTCGGATTTAGGCATTTGGTTAGATATCTGAAAAAAAGTTCTTCAGAAAGCACCTTGAAACTTTGGGAGTATAAAGAACATGTTATACCTCATATATTGCAGCAAACGTTTTATCCTCTAAAAGTAAAGAAAACCATTAAAAATAAAAATAAAAAATAAAAATATTTTGGATAACCCTGTAAAACGGAATGCTTAAAATGCTTTTTTGTCCATAACACGTGATTATGGTGATTTTTTTTTATTTCCTGTATAAATTTTTATGTGGCTACCATATATATTCATGGAGATATAACAGTTTCTTAATATATATATATATATATATATATATAACATGTAGGATATCAGACCCAGAAAAAAGCCATTTGTTGGACATTTGGCATACTACATGAACACAACTTACATTACTATATAAACACAACTCAGAATGCAATAATTTTAAATATATTACGAAATATGAGCCGTTTTACTAAATAATTTTTAACTACGCATGCGTAAGATTTAGTGAAATTTCATTTGCATAATTTAATAGCCAAAATTATTGAGCTACTTGCTGAAAACCCACAACAAATATCGTGTAAATCCAACAAATTATGAGAGATAGACTAAATAGAATTTCAGTTCCTCGAAAAGAATTATAATGGGTTTTACTCACATTTCCCTTTTGATTCAATCAATGCCCTATGGTAATATAGTATTCGCTCATTGTAAATATACATATATATATATATATATATATATATATAGCGAAAAAAAAAGCCTACCATATTATTTATTTATTTATTAAGTTTTTTGAGAGAGAGAGAGTGGAACGGAAATTCCGGTTATTCTATCTCTCACACTTTTTTGAATTCAAACGGTATTTGTTTGGGATTTTCGTATAAGTAGCTTAATACTATTGGCTATTATATTATGCAAAGGAAATTTCCCTAAACCTTACGTATGCGTAGTTAAAAATTATTTAGTAAAAATGTTCATATTTCGTAAGATGTTTAAAAAATTTCCATTATGATTGCAGTACGGTTGAGTTTAATGCAGTACGCCAAGTTTTCTATAAATGACTTTTCACTGGGTCTAATATCTTAAGTGTTACAGTCAAAAAAGTGGTAATTTTTTATGCAATTTTTTAAAGAAACCTTGAATATATGTGATAGCCTCATAAAAACTTATACATGTAATTAGAAGAATCCTTATAATAACATATTACAGCCAAAACGCATTTCAAACATTACTTTTTTACAGGGTGTTCGAAAACGCTTTGAATTTTGTTTAATATTTTGCTGATCTTCTTCTTTTTCAGGATTTTTTTTTTCTGAAATGTATGAGATATAACATGTTCTACATATTGTCAAAGTTTCAAAATATTTCCTGGAAATTTTTAAAGAAACCATGAATATATGTGATAGCCTCATAAAAACTTATACATGTAATTAGAAGAATCCTTATAATAACATATTACAGCCAAAACGCATTTCAAACATTACTTTTTTACAGGGTGTTCGAAAACACTTTGAATTTTGTTTAATATTTTGCTGATCTTCTTCATTTTCAGGATTTTTTTTTTCTGAAATGTATGAGATATAACATGTTCTACATATTGTCAAAGTTTCAAAATATTTCCTGGAAATTTTTAAAGAAACCATGAATATATGTGATAGCCTCATAAAAACTTATACATGTAATTAGAAGAATCCTTATAATAACATATTACAGCCAAAACGCATTTCAAACATTACTTTTTTACAGGGTGTTCGAAAACACTTTGAATTTTGTTTAATATTTTGCTGATCTTCTTCTTTTTCAGGATTTTTTTTTCTGAAATGTATGAGATATAACATGTTCTACATATTGTCAAAGTTTCAAAATATTTCCTGGAAATTTTTAAAGAAACCATGAATATATGTGATAGCCTCATAAAAACTTATACATGTAATTAGAAGAATCCTTATAATAACATATTACAGCCAAAACGCATTTCAAACATTACTTTTTTACAGGGTGTACGAAAACACTTTGAATTTTGTTTAATATTTTGCTGATCTTCTTCTTTTTCAGGATTTTTTTTTCTGAAATGTATGAGATATAACATGTTCTACATATTGTCAAAGTTTCAAAATATTTCCTGGAAATTTTTAAAGAAACCATGAATATATGTGATAGCCTCATAAAAAGTTATACATGTAATTAGAAGAATCCTTATAATAACATATTACAGCCAAAGCGCATTTCAAACATTACTTTTTTACAGGGTGTTCGAAAACACTTTGAATTTTGTTTAATATTTTGCTGATCTTCTTCTTTTTCATGATTTTTTTTTCTGAAATGTATGAGATATAACATGTTCTACATATTGTCAAAGTTTCAAAATATTTCCTGGAAATTTTTAAAGAAACCATGAATATATGTGATAGCCTCATAAAAACTTATACATGTAATTAGAGGAATCCTTACAATAACATATTACAGCCAAAAGGCATTTCAAACATTACTTTTTTACAGGGTGTTCGAAAACACTTTGAATTTTGTTTAATATTTTGCTGATCTTCTTCTTTTTCAGGATTTTTTTTTCTGAAATGTATGAGATAAAACATGTTCTACATATTGTCAAAGTTTCAAAATATTTCCTGGAAATTTTTAAAGAAACCATGAATATATGTGATAGCCTCATAAAAACTTATACATGTAATTAGAAGAATCCTTATAATAACATATTACAGCCAAAACGCATTTCAAACATTACTTTTTTACAGGGTGTTCGAAAACACTTTGAATTTTGTTTAATATTTTGCTGATCTTCTTCTTTTTCAGGATTTTTTTTCTGAAATGTATGAGATATAACATGTTCTACATATTGTCAAAGTTTCAAAATATTTCCTGGAAATTTTTAAAGAAACCATGAATATATGTGATAGCCTCATAAAAACTTATACATGTAATTAGAAGAATCCTTATAATAACATATTACAGCCAAAACGCATTTCAAACATTACTTTTTTACAGGGTGTTCGAAAACACTTTGAATTTTGTTTAATATTTTGCTGATCTTCTTCTTTTTCAGGATTTTTTTTTCTGAAATGTATGAGATATAACATGTTCTACATATTGTCAAAGTTTTAAAATATTTCCTGGAAATTTTTAAAGAAGCCAAGAATATATGTGATAGCCTCATAAAAACTTATACATGTAATTAGAAGAATCCTTACAATAACATATTACAGCCAAAACGCATTTCAAACATTACTTTTTTACAGGGTGTTCGAAAACACTTTGAATTTTGTTTAATATTTTGCTGATCTTCTTCTTTTTCAGGATTTTTTTTTCTGAAATGTATGAGATATAACATGTTCTACATATTGTCAAAGTTTCAAAATATTTCCTGGAAATTTTTAAAGAAACCAAGAATATATGTGATAGCCTCATAAAAACTTATACATGTAATTAGAAGAATCCTTACAATAACATATTACAGCCAAAACGCATTTCAAACATTACTTTTTTACAGGGTGTTCGAAAACACTTTGAATTTTGTTTAATATTTTGCTGATCTTCTTCTTTTTCAGGATTTTTTTTTCTGAAATGTATGAGATATAACATGTTCTATATATTGTCAAAGTTTCAAAATATTTCCTGGAAATTTTTAAAGAAACCATGAATATATGTGATAGCCTCATAAAAACTTATACATGTAATTAGAAGAATCCTTATACTAATATATTACAGCCAAAACGCATTTCAAACATTACTTTTTTACAGGGTGTTCGAAAACACTTTGAATTTTGTTTAATATTTTGCTGATCTTCTTCTTTTTCAGGATTTTTTTTTCTGAAATGTATGAGATATAACATGTTCTACATATTGTCAAAGTTTCAAAATATTTCCTGGAAATTTTTAAAGAAACCATGAATATATGTGATAGCCTCATAAAAACTTATACATGTAATTAGAAGAATCCTTATAATAACATATTACAGCCAAAACGCATTTCAAACATTACTTTTTTACAGGGTGTTCGAAAACACTTTGAATTTTGTTTAATATTTTGCTGATCTTCTTCTTTTTCAGGATTTTTTTTTCTGAAATGTATGAGATATAACATGTTCTACATATTGACAAAGTTTCAAAATATTTCCTGGAAATTTTTAAAGAAACCATGAATATATGTGATAGCCTCATAAAAACTTATACATGTAATTAGAAGAATCCTTATAATAACATATTACAGCCAAAACGCATTTCAAACATTACTTTTTTACAGGGTGTTCGAAAACACTTTGAATTTTGTTTAATATTTTGCTGATCTTCTTCTTTTTCAGGATTTTTTTTTCTGAAATGTATGAGATATAACATGTTCTACATATTGTCAAAGTTTCAAAATATTTCCTGGAAATTTTTAAAGAAACCATGAATATATGTGATAGCCTCATAAAAACTTATACATGTAATTAGAAGAATCCTTATAATAACATATTACAGCCAAAACGCATTTCAAACATTACTTTTTTACAGGGTGTTCGAAAACACTTTGAATTTTGTTTAATATTTTGCTGATCTTCTTCTTTTTCAGGATTTTTTTTCTGAAATGTATGAGATATAACATGTTCTACATATTGTCAAAGTTTCAAAATATTTCCTGGAAATTTTTAAAGAAACCATGAATATATGTGATAGCCTCATAAAAACTTATACATGTAATTAGAAGAATCCTTATAATAACATATTACAGCCAAAACGCATTTCAAACATTACTTTTTTACAGGGTGTTCGAAAACACTTTGAATTTTGTTTAATATTTTGCTGATCTTCTTCTTTTTCAGGATTTTTTTTTCTGAAATGTATAAGATATAACATGTTCTACATATTGTCAAAGTTTTAAAATATTTCCTGGAAATTTTTAAAGAAGCCAAGAATATATGTGATAGCCTCATAAAAACTTATACATGTAATTAGAAGAATCCTTACAATAACATATTACAGCCAAAACGCATTTCAAACATTACTTTTTTACAGGGTGTTCGAAAACACTTTGAATTTTGTTTAATATTTTGCTGATCTTCTACTTTTTCAGGATTTTTTTTTCTGAAATGTATGAGATATAACATGTTCTACATATTGTCAAAGTTTCAAAATATTTCCTGGAAATTTTTAAAGAAACCAAGAATATATGTGATAGCCTCATAAAAACTTATACATGTAATTAGAAGAATCCTTACAATAACATATTACAGCCAAAACGCATTTCAAACATTACTTTTTTACAGGGTGTTCGAAAACACTTTGAATTTTGTTTAATATTTTGCTGATCTTCTACTTTTTCAGGATTTTTTTTTCTGAAATGTATGAGATATAACATGTTCTATATATTGTCAAAGTTTCAAAATATTTCCTGGAAATTTTTAAAGAAACCATGAATATATGTGATAGCCTCATAAAAACTTATACATGTAATTAGAAGAATACTTATACTAATATATTACAGCCAAAACGCATTTCAAACATTACTTTTTTACAGGGTGTTCGAAAACACTTTGAATTTTGTTTAATATTTTGCTGATCTTCTTCTTTTTCAGGATTTTTTTTTCTGAAATGTATGAGATATAACATGTTCTACATATTGTCAAAGTTTCAAAATATTTCCTGGAAATTTTTAAAGAAACCATGAATATATGTGATAGCCTCATAAAAACTTATACATGTAATTAGAAGAATCCTTATAATAACATATTACAGCCAAAACGCATTTCAAACATTACTTTTTTACAGGGTGTTCGAAAACACTTTGAATTTTGTTTAATATTTTGCTGATCTTCTTCTTTTTCAGGATTTTTTTTTCTGAAATGTATGAGATATAACATGTTCTACATATTGACAAAGTTTCAAAATATTTCCTGGAAATTTTTAAAGAAACCATGAATATATGTGATAGCCTCATAAAAACTTATACATGTAATTAGAAGAATCCTTATAATAACATATTACAGCCAAAACGCATTTCAAACATTACTTTTTTACAGGGTGTTCGAAAACACTTTGAATTTTGTTTAATATTTTGCTGATCTTCTTCTTTTTCAGGATTTTTTTTTCTGAAATGTATGAGATATAACATGTTCTACATATTGTCAAAGTTTCAAAATATTTCCTGGAAATTTTTAAAGAAACCATGAATATATGTGATAGCCTCATAAAAACTTATACATGTAATTAGAAGAATCCTTATACAGCCAAATATTACAGCCAAAACGCATTTCAAACATTACTTTTTTACAGGGTGTTCGAAAACACTTTGAATTTTGTTTAATATTTTGCTGATCTTCTTCTTTTTCAGGATTTTTTTTTCTGAAATGTATGAGATATAACATGTTCTACATATTGTCAAAGTTTCAAAATATTTCCTGGAAATTTTTAAAGAAACCATGAATATATGTGATAGCCTCATAAAAACTTATACATGTAATTAGAAGAATCCTTACAATAACATATTACAGCCAAAACGCATATCAAACATTACTTTTTTACAGGGTGTTCGAAAACACTTTGAATTTTGTTTAATATTTTGCTGATCTTCTTCTTTTTCAGGATTTTTTTTTTCTGAAATGTATGAGATATAACATGTTCTACATATTGTCAAAGTTTCAAAATATTTCCTGGAAATTTTTAAAGAAACATGAATATATGTGATAGCCTCATAAAAACTTATACATGCAATTAGAAGAATCCTTATAATAACATATTACAGCCAAAACACATTTCAAACATTACTTTTTTACAGGGTGTTCGAAAACACTTTGAATTTTGTTTAATATTTTGCTGATCTTCTTTTTCAGGATTTTTTTTTCTGAAATGTATGAGATATAACATGTTCTACATATTGTCAAAGTTTCAAAATATTTCCTGGAAATTTTTAAAGAAACCATGAATATATGTGATAGCCTCATAAAAACTTATACATGTAATTAGAAGAATCCTTATAATAACATATTACAGCCAAAACGCATTTCAAACATTACTTTTTTACAGGGTGTTCGAAAACACTTTGAATTTTGTTTAATATTTTGCTGACCTTCTTCTTTTTCAGGATTTTTTTTTCTGAAATGTATGAGATATAACATGTTCTACATATTGTCAAAGTTTCAAAATATTTCCTGGAAATTTTTAAAGAAACCATGAATATATGTGATAGCCTCATAAAAACTTATACATGTAATTAGAAGAATCCTTATAATAACATATTACAGCCAAAACGCATTTCAAACATTACTTTTTTACAGGGTGTTCGAAAACACTTTGAATTTTGTTTAATATTTTGCTGATCTTCTTCTTTTTCAGGATTTTTTTTCTGAAATGTATGAGATATAACATGTTCTACATATTGTCAAAGTTTCAAAATATTTCCGGGAAATTTTTAAAGAAACCATGAATATATGTGATAGCCTCATAAAAACTTATATATGTAATTAGAAGAATCCTTATAATAACATATTACAGCCAAAACGCATTTCAAACATTACTTTTTACAGGGTGTTCGAAAACACTTTGAATTTTGTTTAATATTTTGCTGATCTTCTTCTTTTTCAGGATTTTTTTTCTGAAATGTATGAGATATAACATGTTCTACATATTGTCAAAGTTTCAAAATATTTCCTGGAAATTTTTAAAGAAACCATGAATATATGTGATAGCCTCATAAAAACTTATACATGTAATTAGAAGAATCCTTATAATAACATATTACAGCCAAAACGCATTTCAAACATTACTTTTTTACAGGGTGTTCGAAAACACTTTGAATTTTGTTTAATATTTTGCTGATCTTCTTCTTTTTCAGGATTTTTTTTTCTGAAATGTATAAGATATAACATGTTCTACATATTGTCAAAGTTTTAAAATATTTCCTGGAAATTTTTAAAGAAGCCAAGAATATATGTGATAGCCTCATAAAAACTTATACATGTAATTAGAAGAATCCTTACAATAACATATTACAGCCAAAACGCATTTCAAACATTACTTTTTTACAGGGTGTTCGAAAACACTTTGAATTTTGTTTAATATTTTGCTGATCTTCTTCTTTTTCAGGATTTTTTTTTCTGAAATGTATGAGATATAACATGTTCTACATATTGTCAAAGTTTCAAAATATTTCCTGGAAATTTTTAAAGAAACCAAGAATATATGTGATAGCCTCATAAAAACTTATACATGTAATTAGAAGAATCCTTACAATAACATATTACAGCCAAAACGCATTTCAAACATTACTTTTTTACAGGGTGTTCGAAAACACTTTGAATTTTGTTTAATATTTTGCTGATCTTCTTCTTTTTCAGGATTTTTTTTTTCTGAAATGTATGAGATATAACATGTTCTATATATTGTCAAAGTTTCAAAATATTTCCTGGAAATTTTTAAAGAAACCATGAATATATGTGATAGCCTCATAAAAACTTATACATGTAATTAGAAGAATCCTTATACTAACATATTACAGCCAAAACGCATTTCAAACATTACTTTTTTACAGGGTGTTCGAAAACACTTTGAATTTTGTTTAATATTTTGCTGATCTTCTTCTTTTTCAGGATTTTTTTTTCTGAAATGTATGAGATATAACATGTTCTACATATTGTCAAAGTTTCAAAATATTTCCTGGAAATTTTTAAAGAAACCATGAATATATGTGATAGCCTCATAAAAACTTATACATGTAATTAGAAGAATCCTTATAATAACATATTACAGCCAAAACGCATTTCAAACATTACTTTTTTACAGGGTGTTCGAAAACACTTTGAATTTTGTTTAATATTTTGCTGATCTTCTTCTTTTTCAGGATTTTTTTTTCTGAAATGTATGAGATATAACATGTTCTACATATTGACAAAGTTTCAAAATATTTCCTGGAAATTTTTAAAGAAACCATGAATATATGTGATAGCCTCATAAAAACTTATACATGTAATTAGAAGAATCCTTATAATAACATATTACAGCCAAAACGCATTTCAAACATTACTTTTTTACAGGGTGTTCGAAAACACTTTGAATTTTGTTTAATATTTTGCTGATCTTCTTCTTTTTCAGGATTTTTTTTTCTGAAATGTATGAGATATAACATGTTCTACATATTGTCAAAGTTTCAAAATATTTCCTGGAAATTTTTAAAGAAACCATGAATATATGTGATAGCCTCATAAAAACTTATACATGTAATTAGAAGAATCCTTATACAGCCAAATATTACAGCCAAAACGCATTTCAAACATTACTTTTTTACAGGGTGTTCGAAAACACTTTGAATTTTGTTTAATATTTTGCTGATCTTCTTCTTTTTCAGGATTTTTTTTTCTGAAATGTATGAGATATAACATGTTCTACATATTGTCAAAGTTTCAAAATATTTCCTGAAGAATGTTTCTAGATATTTTTAAAAAGACTAAAATCAAAAGTGCCCAAATATTTATTGGTAGATATTGTATGATATTTAAGGATTTATATTTGTTGAAATCGTCAAATGTATATAATCGACTACTAAGCCATATAAAACTACACCTGAAAATGCTATTTTCAATAATAACAAACGCTTTGTGTCTTAATATGTAATATTTGTAATTTTTGGGCCTCTATATATATATATATACTAGCTGACCCGTCCGGCTTCGCACTGATGAACAAACTTTAGTTAAAGATGGATTGATATGTAAAAAATCAAGAAATATATCAGTTTATATGTTATAGTCAGGCAATATTATTAACTGGAAAGACAAAATATAATTTTACAATTATTTTTTTTAATTAGTTGTTAAATGTTTGCAATTTTTACTTAATGCTATTTATTTGTTTATTTATTTATTTCATAAAAAGAAACATTTCTTTACTCATGAATAAAAAATTTTGAAAAATAAACCTATGACATGAAAATGTTTTTGATAAAATTGACGTCATAATAGCTTTAATTATTATTTATTTTTTCATTTCGCAAATATATTTAATTTTTTCCATATTTGATTATTATTTTAATAATGTATATTAAAGGAGAAATCAATAATATGAAACAATATTCGTACAATATATACTATTACAGAATCTGGTGTGAAACAACCACACGACTTCCATTACCCACTATTACACGTAATATATACAATTTTTTGGAGATATTACTTGCATTTTTTGAGATTTTCGAGTAAGAGAAACTTGATACACGTATAAAGACACATACAACAGAGTTTGCATAGCGAGTTAAAAAATAAGGGGAAAAAAATAGATAGTTATTTTTTTAAACACGAATTTCCGAGATCTAAAACTGAACTACCTAATCAGGATGACCGTTGATATTCCTGTAATAAGCACGTAATACTTGAGAAAGGTTATCTAAATTGGATTAAAGAAAAAATTTTCAAGAATACGTTAGAGCCGTTTTTGAGATACCAACTTTTACCAAAACTTAACATACTCAATTATTGACCTAAAGACAATAATTACATACAAAAGGATATTTAATAGGAAGTTAACATGGCGAGTTTGAAAAAAATCCGTACAGGCGTTTTTAAAGAAACGCACTTGCGAAGTCTGAAATTGAGCTGTTTATTGAGGACGCCTATCAATTTTCCTGAACTAAGCAACTTTTCAATCGAAAGGGCATATAATATATTATTTATATAGCAACTTTGAAGAAAATCATTAGAGGTGTTTTTGAATATGGGCTTAGGGTCCCATTTCTGGTTTTCGGTGACCCAATTCCGGTTTTTCAATTTTCACGAAAATTTAGAAAATTTATCTGTACACCAGACCTGAATCACTTGTGAAGTTTAGTAGTTCTATTTTTATTAGTTTTGGAGATATGACAGCCAGAAGATTACACACACACGTGCACATATACACACACACTGACCAATTGCCAAAATCTATACAATACTTCCACTACCTACGGTAGTAGGGTAATTGAAGTAAACACATACATCTCGTATTTACTACGATAATATACAGATTTTCGTATTACGCTTTCGATCGCCAAATACAAAAATCGCCAATGACGATAGATGTCAAATCTATGCTTTGTTTTCAATTAAAATATTGAAAATTTTAATTAAAAATTATTTTACCAAAATTTATTATAGCTTCTAGCACTTAGAGAGAGACAGTGTAACTTTTGATTATTGAAAGAAAAAAAAAAAAAAAAAGCAATCGGCTTTTTAGTTCTAGCGATCGTTCTCTACATATGCATATAATCCTTTCTTTTTTTTATATTAGTATAGCTATAGAGCATAGGTATATTAAATAGGTTTCCAGTCAACATAATGTAACTCAAATAATTAAATGCTATTTACATTTCAGTAATGGCTGTATGCGCTATGTATATTGAGCTACTTGCCATAACTGTTAGTTGCTAAAAATAGTCGCCAAATAAATTTAAACATCTCAATACGCAAGCGAAGTATGACATCACTGACCGCCCGTGGATGCAAGAAAAAGATTTTCCATGTTAATCGCTCATTGGATTTTTTTTTTTTTTTAATTAAAATTCTAGAAGAATTATTTCCCGATTTTAATCCTCATATTTGGGTATAGATATGTATTAGTTATTGTATGCATGCGTTAGATTGAGTTATTTTGCTATCAAATTGACAAAATTTTAATTTTAAATTTCAAAACTGTCACCCTTGGCGTTTTTTGTATTTGGCGATCAAAAACGTAATACGAAAATATACATGCCAGATGTATATTTTCGTAATATGTATTGTACGAAATATTGTTTCATGTTATTCGTTACACTTTTAATGTAAGTTTTTAAAATAACCATGATTTTTGAAAGGAATTAAATTATATTCGCCAGATAATTTGGCGATATTTTTTTTTTCTGCCAAGGATGACGGATATCAAATCTATTCCGCTGCAACATATTAGTATATTATATCAGATACTTTATTTAGACATTTGAAAACAAATTTGACTTCAAATTATGATAGAATATTTATCCTTTCCCTTTTAATTAGTGTATTAGTTGGATGTTTATTGTGTAAATATCATCCTTTGAATTGAAATGTTTATGTTTTCAATCGAATATGGAAATTTGCCATTTTTTTTTCTAGAGTTTTGAAATTTAAAATTCCAATTTTATCAATTTTACAACAAAAACAATTTAATCTAACGGATGCACATGATAACTGATACATATCTATATCCAAATTTGGGGATTAAAATCAACGAGATATATAAAGTAGAGTGATAAATGGTAACCCTTGAGAAGGTCCAAGATGAGTCATGTGACATGCTCTCCTTGCACCTGCGTATTCGGCGATTCCCTTGGTAACAGCTTATTTTCAGTAAATTTCTATGGCAACGGTTTGGAGATTGTTCATTGTTTTTGTTTACTCATGTAGTTTAATATTCTTTTGTTCTAAATCATTTTGATTTTGATTTTTCTTCTTTTTTATTTCATGTAGTTGAACTTTAACCGACAAAATTCTTAAAAATAGTTGAAAAATTATTATTTGTTGTTAAATTTAGCTCTTTAAAAGTTTAAATTTTCTTTTATAAATACTTTTAAACTTTATTGGGAAACGATGAAAAAAAAGGTATTTATTATTTATTAAAATGTGAAATATGCGTAAAATTATTTTAAAAACAATTTACTTCGGTCATAGGACTGTCATGTTACCTTATAATAATGATAATTTGTCGAACTGATATTTTAAATGCCAAAATAGCGATAAAGGGCCAAACACAGCAACCTGTTGGAGCAGTCACGTGATTCATCTTGAACCACGGAAAGCTAATCCTTCATCCATTGAATCAGCACTCTAATATATATATCTCGTTGATTAAAATGGGGAAATAATTTTCCTCGATCTTTATTATATTTTACAAAAAATCCAGTTCACTTTTTATATTATTGTTCGCGTGAAAATATATTTTATTATATGTCTAAAAATAAATTAATTCGTAAATCTTTTTGGCAACAATTATAAATTAAAATAAATATGGCAGTTCCTCGTTTATAAACAAACATCTCAACTTTTATGAGTGGTTGGCAAAAAGGCTTGGGAAAAGCATAGCGATGGCGGATTACCAACGGAAAATCAATGGTGGGCGGGGCGCGGGAAAGTCGAGCGCACTTTTTTGCCAACCACCAGACGTCACGAGGAAATGCTCTATAATATTATAAAATAGAATTTCTTATTTTATTTTATTTTATTTATTTATTTATTTTTAAATTCCAATTTCGTTTACACACATCAGTTTAAACCACGGAGTAATAAAGACTCCGTAGTTTAAACATTGATGCTTAGATATTATATCATATCATATCAATTTAAATTATTAGAAAAATAAACACTTTTAATTCTATAATGACGTCAGATTTAACGTGTAAGTTTAACAATTAAAAAAGCTTTATATGAATTTCAATTTATTGCACGTGCAAATATATTTCTTTTCTTTTCACGTCAAGATATTTTAAAAACGAAATGAATATGTAAATGTTTCTTTTATGTTGGCAGCAGCTAATTTTTTTAATATTTCATTATTTCCATTTCTATTACGGCTTCTACGGGGATTTTAATTAAAATGCTTAGATTTTAAACTAAAATTTATTTTATCAAAATTAAATATAGCCTATAACAATATGGCATACTGTAGCTTTCGGTCAGTGAAAGAAGTTTTTAAATCGGTTCAGTAGTTTCAGAGATTACCCTCCACAAACAAAAAATTTTTTGCGCTTTATATAATGACTAGCTGACCCGTCCGGCTTCGCACTGATGAACAAATTTTAGCTAAAGATGGATTGATATGTAAAAAATCAAGAAATATATCAGTTTATATGTTATAGTCAGGCAATATTATTAACTGGAAAGTCAAAATATAATTTTACAATTATTTTTTTTTAATTAGTTGTTAAATGTTGGCAATTTTTACTTAATGCTATTTATTTATTTATTTATTTATTTCATAAAAAGAAACATTTCTTTACTCATGAATAAAAAATATTGAAAAATAAACCTATGACATGAAAATGTTTTTGATAAAATTGACGTCATAATAGCTTTAATTATTATTTATTTGTTCATTTCGCAAATATATTTAATTATTTCCATAATTGATTATTATTTTAATAATGTATATTAAAGGAGAAATCAATAATATGAAACAATATTCGTACAATATATACTATTACAGAATCTGGTGTGAAACAACCACACGACTTCCATTACTCACTATTACACGTAATATATACAATTTTTTGGAGATATTACTTGCATTTTTTGAGATTTTCGAGTAAGAGAAACTTGATACACGTATAAAGACACATACAACAGAGTTTGCATAGCGAGTTAAAAAATAAGGGGAAAAAAAATAGATAGTTATTTTTTTAAACACGAATTTCCGAGATCTAAAACTGAACTACCTAATCAGGATGACCGTTAATATTCCTGTAATAAGCACGTAATACTTGAGAAAGGTTATCTAAATTGGATTAAAGAAAAAATTTTCAAGAATACGTTAGAGCCGTTTTTGAGATACCAACTTTTACCAAAACTTAGCATACTCAATTATTGACCTAAAAACAATAATTACATACAAAAGGATATTTAATAGGAAGTTAACATGGCGAGTTTGAAAAAAATCCGTACAGGCGTTTTTAAAGGAACGCCCTTGCGAAGTCTGAAATTGAGCTGTTTATAGAGAACGCCTATCAATTTTCCTGAACTAAGCAACTTTTCAATCGAAAGGGCATCTAATATATCATAAAAAACGGCAGTTTTTTGAGTGACGCAGCAAAGCTCAAACAAAGCTTAGCAGCGACACTCTATTATACTGCTAGTTTTACATCAAAGAGATTTGGAAACGCCGACACTTAATATCTCAGTAAATAGGACATATTTTGATCTGATGTTTTCAGAATAACGTTTTTTCTTCTGCCTGATGCTATCCTGAAAGTTTCACACTTCAACATTGTATATATTTTGAGATCTGGAGTTGCAATTTAAGACTTTAAAGGAAAAATGAGTTATCGTGTAAGAATTTTTTCTCGAAAACGGCTCGGAGAAATTTTATGAAATTGATATATGATATTAATTTATTTTGTCTGTGAAGCGTGACGCCGCCCGTTTTTCCCAAATAACTCTTTTTTTTTTAAATAATTTAGCTTAAAAATCGAACTATTTTTTCCTCCGCCAATACATGTATTTGAACTGCATATTCTCAGAATTCAGAACAGGCGTCATTCGGTTTTCTGAGGCTGTGGTTGGTTGGTTTAATCTGAAGGCAGTCAATAAATTTTTGTTATGAAGAAAATATTTTTAATTTTAAGATTTCCCATTTCGTCAAAAAAGTATTTAGATAATATTTAAAATAAACGAAGTATTTTGTAATCATAGATATTCTATTTCATCATTATTCATAATGAATTAAAAAATTTTTTAAAGCGAAAGCGTTTAAATCCCTCATGCGCACGAATTTATACCATGGTCCATGGTCTTTGCAGCGCATGCGTACATCATACGGATGCGTACATCCTGTAGACGCTAAGCTAATTGCTGCACTGTATAAATCCGCGCCGCGGTGTTTGTTTATGTTTAATAATTTGTTGATTGGATTGGATATAGAAATTCTTTCCATGATTTAGTAGTAAGTGTTTTATAATTTTATATTCTTAAAACTTACTTATAATTTTTAACTTAATTTTACGTATATGTAATTATTGCCTTCGTCTCATGACCCGAAAGTTGTTTTCAATTTTTACAGTCGCTTTTTTCGCAAAATGTTAACTCAGTTTTCTTGTTATTGGTAATATGTCACCTTTTAGCTCAGCTATTTTTGGAAAAATAAATTTAAATGTTTTGATTAGAGATCCTAACTAATCGATATACTAAGAGATACTTCGATTAGAGGCCAAAATTTATTTATTGGAACAAAATAGCTGTATTATTCTTTTCAAAAAACATAATCCGAAAAACTTTATTTTTGAATGATACAGCCTTGTAAAACGAAGCAACAAAACTCCTATATATGATAACATGGGAAGGGAGAAAGGGAGCTATGTACAGCCTTAATTTGATACATCACAAGTTTAATGTAATGGGATAGTTGGGGAATGTTGTGTGCACTGTATTTATACATTATAACTGAATATTGTTAAATTTTAAATGAATATTTGAATGTCTTAGTTGTGTGTCATGATAATCATTTATAATGCTTTTCACGGATATAGCTAAGGTAGTATGAAAACTACTTTATATCAACAGGGTTGCCACATTACCTGGAGAACCTGGAATAGTCGGGGAATTTGAAAATCGACTATAAAAGTCAGGGAAAAGAAAAAAAAATACAAAAAAAAATCTGCCAATGCACGGTTATTTCCCCCCCCCCCCATTAGCTTCTGCTATTTTTTTTAAACACCACCACCCTTCTTTTTTGCTCATATAAGGAATTTCTTATCTCGCTTATAAGCGACAAATGATATCATTATATGCAACTTTTGTCATATGTAAATTTTGTGTTTACAAGTGGGACCTTAATTATTTTGCCCTCAACACAGTAAATGCTCAATATACGGTTAGACTAGACCTGGAAAACCTGGCAACCCTGTATCAAGCTTATACTGTACTCTACTCTAAATATAATAATGCAGCACAAGCAGTATAAAGAAAATAAGGCTAAGCTTTACTATAGGGTACCCATTGGCAATTCATGATGTTTCGCCAACCTTTTGTATCGGAACTTCATTTAACTGTCTTGGAACTTTGTTTTTCTTTTTGCGCCAGCCGCGCGCGTCTGTTTATCGTAATGCGGCCCAGCTGAATGATTTTTCTTTTTAATGCGTTTTTGAGATACAAAAATTAATTTTTTGAGTGCATTTTATTATTTTATTTTACTTTTTAATAAATGTAATTATTTAGGGGAAAAAAGTGTATTCTAGTAATTGATGCAGTATAGATTTTCATGCATTTTCTTATTCATGTACCATGAATTAGGAGTATCCAGTGATGTTTTTTTTTGTTTTAATATCGGGATAGTGACCACTGTAGTACAGATTTTTATGCATTTTCTGATTCATGTGCTACGACTTAGGGGTATTCAGTGATATTGTTTTAGTTTTAATATTTCGTGCACGACAAATTAGCTGCATCCAGTGATTTTATTTATTTTTTTGTTTGTTTTGTGATTGCTTCTGTACAGATTTTCATGCATTTTCAGATTCGTGCTGCAAGGCTGTAATTTTGAAAATTTGGGGCAAATCTTCAAGTTATTTTATATTACACATCATTTATAATGCTGAATTTTATGTGTTAAAGCTTGAAAGCTCTCTGATTTTTTTTTTTTGTGGTAAAGTAGCCTAAATTTCTATTACTGTTTTAAATATTTTATTAATCTTTAAAATAGTATGCTTAATTTATTTCAGTGAATTTCAAAACAAGCACCAGAGTGAAACAATAATTTATTTTCTTAAAATGTGTTTTTGATGTTTTGTAATGATTCAGTGTCGATTTGCAGTAATTGACTCATTCAGTGAGATGTACATCAGCAGCAGCGATGGGCGCCTTATAGTAAAGCTATTCCAAAAATAAGCTAAATGAAACTTATCAAAAGCTTTCTTACTTAGATTTCTTTTTCTTTTTTTTTTCCAATAGCAGTTAATTGTACAAATGCATCTTAAAAATTAAACCCACTTTTAAGGCCTGCATTATTTATCAATAATAGATTGCTCACACTGTTTAGTGACAGTTTGTTTATAATTTCATTTCTTACCAAATTTGTGCAACTAAAAAACTATTTTCACAATTTGTCCGAAATCACAATATTTTTTAAAAAAGTTCATCCTGAATGAGGAATTTGCACACATGGGGGATTTGAACAAAATCCTTCTTCTGGTAGTTTTAGGCCCATAAATTTCAAAAAGTTTATTAAAAATGCAAAAAAAAGGTCTCATTAATTTAAAAAATAACTTTAAAATTAACCAAAAATCACGTGACTTCAAAACCCTGCCTGACGTCACACTTTATGATGCTTCAATGTTTACATTCTGTTAGCCTGGTTAGTAAGCAGCAATTCGTTTTAACTTTCGTAATTATTAATCGTTTATGTTATTTCTGAGCATTTCTTTTTCATCTTATAATCATTCAATATCTTTATCACCATTTTCCATTATCATCATTTTCAAATGTTTTCTTTTCATGGCGGTTGTCCAATGTTTTCGTTTCATAGGATCCTGTGGAACGCTAAAGGATAACTTTTGAGAAGCGTTAGCCGCTGTATTAGTGCAAAATGGTACAATGCAATATTTATACTACATTTTTTTAATATCCAGTCATTATTATAACATAGAAAACCTATTTCACTGATTCAAGAAGCAAAGCATAGCACGAAATCGAATGTAAACAACGATTACTTTCGTTTGTCATAAAGAGTGACGTCATGGTATATTATACAAAGTTTTCTCTATACAGTAAATAGTGCGATGTAAAAATTGTTATAAATCAGTCATTAGATTTCAAATAAAGAAAATGTATTTATTTTCTTACCTTTTCATTTTCTATTAGAATAAAGTCAGAAAACGTGCAAATTGTCTATTGTGACTTTTTTGTGAAAGATTTTTTTATTATTATTATAGAATTTAATGTAATTCTTTAGTATAAATGTGTGATCTTGTTCTTTAATTATCGTATTTTGGATAACTGTCTAGCATTTTGCATAAAAAGCGACTGTAGTGAAAACACTGGTTTGTTTATATTTGACAACATTTTTGTTCTTCATAACAGACGAAACATGTAATTACATTTTATGAAAAACTAATTGTAAGTTTTAAGAAAATAAAACTATAAAGATATATCTTTCCGCTAAGTCATGGAAGGAGGTGGAATATCCGTAGACATTGATTAAATATAAACAACTCCTGCTGCCAGGGATCACTCTAGAGCATTTTAGCGGTATGAGCTGCCACAGGGTTGGCATAATACTTACTGTGTAATGGTGTAACGGGTTTTATCAGTTTTTACCACCTTCATTTATCTCAAACACTTTAAGGATATATTTATAGTTTTTAGTTCTCAATTTCCCATTGTAATATTTAATATTTACTATGAAACTCTTACTTCTGCAATTTCTAAATATTTCAAAATAAAATTTAAAGCAATGTTATAAATAGTTGGCTGAATACTGAGTAATTGTAAGGAAGAATAATTGATACATATGTGAAGAATTTTGCACATCTTGAAATTAAAAAAGTCTTTTAAACACAAAATTTAGTTAATTGACAAACAGCATATCGTAAAAGTGCCTTTACTCTATATTTAATTGCTCCCTCCCTTTCTGCTTTTCACATTAATTTTGTTTATGAAATTTTATTTTTCCGACTGAGTGAAAATAATGCCTGGACCGGGAGTCGAACCCCGGATCATTGACTTACAAGGTCAAGGCTCTACCATTTGAGCTATCCAGGCCGACAATCGGTCGGCATTACTCACTCAGACAACCTTTAGGCAGAGACATCTGGTCTATCATTTAGATAGCTCAACAGAAATAAGCCGCAGGTAATGGAAAGCACCATTAAATAATGGGAGAAAGAAATACAATTTTTTAATTAAAATCGCACAAACAACTGATTGGAAGAAAATCATATTTATGAAATTTTATTATTCCGACTGAGTGAAAATACGATCCGGGGTTCGACTCCCGGTCCAGGCATTATTTTCACTCAGTCGGAAAAATAAAATTTCATAAATATGATTTTCTTCCAATCAGTTGATTGTGTGATTTTAATAAAAAAATTTTTAATTTTGTTTGTTCTTAAAATACCAAATAAACACCTTTTTATTTTCAGCGGTAGACTGTATCCGAATAAGTGATAGTTTTTTAACATTATTTATTCATTTTTGTATATATAAACATTGATTTGTATTATATAAACACGGACACTGGTTAACTGATTTTTGAAATAAGTCAAATACCATGTAACTGACAATGTAAGAATTTTTTTTTATGATAAAAAATTAGCATTTTTTGTCATAATAAACAATTTCTTTGTGATTTACAAAATGCTAGTTTTTTATCATTTAAAAAAAATTCTTACATTGTCAGTTACATGGTATTTGACTTATTTCAAAAATCAGTTTGCCAGCAGATCATGGGTGAAAGTTTTCAGTCTATTGACTGAATTCAGTCTTTTTTTATGTGTTATAATACAGATAGGCCAATTTTATGGGATTAATCTTTATTAGGGGCAAATAAAGGTCTCAATTTTTTTTCTGAATCAGCCCCTATTAATGTTAATTCAATTGTATTAATGAATAATTTTCCTAAGTTTTCATACTTATGCTTATTAATGTAACCCTTGGAAATGTATGTTTTGAATATCTACATACATTATGTGTGAGTTAATCATATTTTACCCAATATTACAAAATATATATATATACTTCAGTCCAGCGAAAATTTTTTACTTTCACACCCATGCAGCAGATAATTTAAAACTTTCTTCTACTGTTTGTTCTGTTTTAAGTAAGTTTTTATTTTTTGATTAACTTATTATTATTATAATTATTATAATAATTATTATTATTATTTAAGTATTAAATGCATTCATAAGCTCAGAAAAAAAAAAAAAAAAAACAGCATGTATAAAAATACATTTTTCAAAGGCTTGAGTTTTTTATACACGAAAGTTAAAAAATGAATATGCTTATACTTAAAAAATAAATTAATGAAAAATTAAAAACTTAAAGCAAAACAAATGATAGAAGAACTTTTTTAATTATCTGCTGGTCAATTGATTTTTAAAATAAGTCATGTAAATACCATGTGTGAGATGCTAGGTGAAAATTTTTATATTGCTCATTGAGTATTCCATCAATTTTTTAGCTAGTATTCTATTAATTGCTTCGTAGCCTGTGGTTATCTTTTTTTTTTTAACTTCTTTAGAATTTCTTGATAAAAGGAAAAAAAAAATGGGGGGGGGGGGTATGTAATTATTTCAAAATACTTCTTAATTGTAAATGTGTGTTAAGAGGATTTATGAATTGTTTATTTTAACAAGAAATAACTACGAAGTGTAAAGGCTAAAAATTGCAATAATATTATTACAGGGTTGGTTTTTGACGAGACGTGTTAAAAACTGGTTTAAACCATCAAATGCATATTTTTAAGTTGCAATGTACTATATGAACTAACATTCATTATATGTATATATACTATATATATAATTTTTTTTTTTTTTTTTTTTCCCAGAAAAAAGTTTTATGTTAGGAAACATATCAATGTATCGTCTTGTAGTGAGAGTGAATATTATAATCTTTTTGTAAATTGTCTTATAGCTATAAAAATTTGTATATATAGGTGGTAAATTATAGTAATACAATTAAATATATTAAAAATTCTTTAAAACTAAATAAAAATAATAATAATAATAATAAAATAATCAAAATTTTATATATTTTGAAAATTTTTAAATTTTTCCTACTAATTATTTTTCCTCTTCGCTTTAAACATTATTATGGTTTAAAAATGTATTAAATGTATTAGGTTATTACTTTGTGAATTAAATGATAGGTTAGTTACCATGTTTTTATTAACTTCTGTTCTTGTTTGTTTGTGTGTGTTTGTTTGTCCGGAACAAATCTTGAAATCTATTTTTAACTAACTTCCCTACTAGCTAGACATTTGAAAATTTCTCAGTAGCTCAGAACCTGGTGACAACACAATACTTTGAAGTCAGATTTTCGAATAGTGTGCAACGATGTTAAAATTTATATTTCCAACGAATACACAATTTTGACTTCTAGATTCTGGAGAAAATTTTACAACCGGATACTAAATTTGAAGTAATTTAGTCAATATGCTTAGCAATTATACTTATTGGGACTTTTGAGTTTTTTAATGTTTTTTTTTTCAATCTTAAATCTCTTGGTGATATTAGTTTTTTAAGTGTAGCTCAAAATCTACTTGACCAAAAGAACTGAAATTTCATAAAAGTTAGTGCTGCACCGAGTAGCACTTTGGCCGAGTACCGAGTACTCGGCCGAGTACCGAGTAGTTGTAAGAAAGAATAATTGAAATTGACATATATATGAAGAATTTTGCACATCTTGAAATTTGAAAAAGGCTTTTTGAACACAAAATGAAGTTAAATGGCAAACAGCATGTTTACATGAAACGGTTCAGAACTTTTGTAGTGTATATACACAATTTGGTTCATTGTTATATTTGATACTTCCAGCTTAGTGGATTATTAAAACCATAATAACTGATAACTTCATTCTTTATTATATAGTCTTTCTCAGATGCGAATCATTCTCAGATAATTCTTAGAGAATATGAAAGTTTTTTATAGGCTTAATTTAAGATGCATGAAATTTACATATGAAATGAGAACATTAAAATAAATATTTTATCATAATTTCAAACATGATAGACTTCATTAATCTTCAAATTCTAGAAGAGTAAAAAGGTAGGTGGTTTCGGGCCATAATTTGCAGAACAACAAATTTGATAATATATTTTTAATAACATTTTAGTGTATTTACCTTTTTCATAATTATTATTTTTAAAATTAAAAATCAATCTTTTTTTACAGTTTTAAAAGTGTCTTACTTTTATTTGCACAAATACGTAACTAAAATTTTATCTACTATAGTAGTATTATATAAGGGTTCTTTTTTCTAAAATATTTTATTTTTGTCTGTTTTATAGAGACAATTTTATGTACAAAGTTTTTGTAAAAAAAAAAAAAAAATTGCATATTACACACATACAAGATGGTTATACTTAAATTCTTGTAACAAAAATGGATAAGCTCAAATCATGAATCGTCTCTATAATATCGAGTTTAGTGGCAATCTACTTGCCCGTTTTAACTGCAGAAAGCTGTTTGCAGCAAAAGTTTAGTGACTATGTTTATATTTTCATATTTTTTTAGTTTAGTTATTAAAAAACAACTCTTATGAATACATTTCTTTCAATAATACATAAAAATAATGAAATTCTTACAACTACTCGGTATTGGCCGAATACTTAGTCCATATCTGGCCGAGTACTGAGTACTCGGCAAACTAGCCGAGTAGGCCGAGTACCGAGTATATAACGAGTACTCGGTACAGCTCTAATAAAAGTATAATTAAAGTAATTAGGAGCCAGTGAAATATTTGTTGCAAAATACTTCTAATTTGCAATTTAAGAATTTTTACTTAAATAATTTCTAAATATTTATTTTTTACATAATTTTATTTAAAAATTCTTAAATTGTAATCTACAATATTTTTAAGTTATTGCAGGCTTTAAATATGTAGATTCCCTAAGCATTTTTCCCCATAAATAATTAAATTACACATAATTCTATAAGGAATGGTAGGTATCTATTTTTCTCTCTCGATATTTGCTCTATCTGGTAGATAACAGTATCATCTTTTTTTTTTTTTTTTTTTTTTTTTTTTTTTAAGTCTATACATTATTATTAAAAAAAAAAAAAAAAAAAAATTGCACAGCATGTGCAAAAATAAATGTGAAATTAACAATATTTATACATATAGTCACCCAGGGGTGCAGAATATGTCCGAACGCCTGAACGAGGTTCGGGGGAAATTTAAACTGACTGGGGAAATTTTAAATATTTTTTTAAGAGAAAATAAAAATGTAAATCAAAAATAACAATTTGCTACTTTGAAGTGCTTATACACTAACAGCGATATTTTTATGTTACACTGTATACTTATTCTCTTAAAGATTTATTACATAGAACAAATGACTTTGTATAGCAAAGTAGATTTTTGCATTATTGAGGGAAATTTATACTGTGTTTGGGGGAAATTTCCGAGGTTTGAACATTTTCTGCACCCCTGGTCACAACCACTTGTTAAAATATGCTATAATTTCACCAGTTATCGATAAAATTCACATCTTTTTTCAAGATTGATTTCCAAAATTTGCGATAATTTTACGATTGATCGCCGAAATGCATAATTTTTTTCATCGCTAATTAATAAAATGTCTGTGTTTTTTAAGTTAAATTCCCAAATACTCAATTATTTCGTTGATAATAGACGTAATTTGCACTTTTTTCTCAAAGCTGAATGCTGAAATACACAATAATTTTGCAGCTGATTTCGAAAATACGGGATTATTTTCACCGCTAACTATGGTGTCAATTTTTATAGTTAAAATTTACATTTAATCACATTAAATTCCCAAATACCGCTATTATATCTCTGCTAACCAATAAAATTCACAATTTTTTTTTTCCCCCTATAGCTGTTCCTGAAATTCACGATATTTTTGTGGTCGATTGCTGAAACCTTGTATTATTATTTTGCGCCTAATCGATGAAATTCGTATTCTTTATAAAGTTTAATCTCCAAATACTCAATTATTTCGCTGCTAATCTATGAAATTTATGCTTTTTTCAAAGCTGAATCCCAAAATATGCAATAATTTTGCGGCCTAATTCGGAAATACGGGATCATTTTACTATTAACTGTCAAAAATGTATGCTTAAACGCAACTAATTGCTGAAATACAATATTATTTCGACGTTAATCGATAAAATTTGAAATCTTTTCAAAGGTGATTTCCGAAATTCACGATGATTTGTGGCTGATTATTGAAACATGCAATCATTTCGCCGTTGCTTAATAAGGTTATTTTAATCTTAATTGTTTGCTGAAATAGGCTTTATCTCTATGTTAATCAATGAAATTCGTCCTTGTTTACAAAGACAATATCCGATGTATGCAATAAATTTGCTGAAATATGGAATCAATCATTTTATCGCTAATTTTTTTTTAATTATGCAAGAGCAACTAATTGCTAATATAGACTATTATTTCACCCCCAGTGGCAGAAACACTGTGACACGGTGACATAGTCGCGGACACAGAATAAATGCCTGCAGACAGTTTTTGTCTGTACTAATAAAACAATTCAGTCTGCAACTTTCGAACACTCTGTCTGTACTAATAAAAAAAATTGCCCACATCTTTCAGACAGTCTTTGTCTGCAGTTTACGGACATTTTTCGCCTGTGACAATGTGCTACCGATGTATAACGTCTTAGATGCTCTCTGGTAGGAACACACAAAACAGTACTTAACAACGACGACCTGAGGAGCCTATATCTCCCTTGATAGACAGTATATGCGTGTATTCTTTTCCCCTGTTACCTGTTACTGAGTTTCTACGGGGACATAGAAAAGTGCTATTTTCTTTTAAAATTGCTCCAAAACTTCTACTCCACTTCAAAATTCACTTATAAAAATTTCTGTATCAAAACTAAAACTAATACTTTTGTTATTTATATTGTGTTGTGTCAAACATTGCTATAAATATTTAATTGAATGAGTTCAACTTATTATTTTATAATTGTTTATTACTATAGTGTATTGTTGCACGAGATCACCACTATTGTTAAGCTCCCCCCCCCCCCCAAATATTGTCACTATCAGCTTCAGGCTTTTTGAGTGTAAGCCATTCTCATCCCTGATTACAAGCAAATTTCGCAGACAGATTTTGAAATTTTAAAAGCCTGTCGCAGACAGCTACAAAACTTTCTGCCACTGGGATTTCACCGCTAATTGTTAAATTTTGTATGTTTTTAAAAAATGAATGCCGAAATATGACATTATTTCACAAAAAAATAATAAAATTGCTTTTTTTATTATTTATACATTGCAGAAATACGCAATATGAAAGTCTACTTACAATACGAGATCGTTTCACCGATAACATTTACTTTTAATCGTTCAAAGTTCGTGCTGAAATAAGCTGTTAATTCATTACAAAACAGCATAATATTCTTGCAGTGAATTATCGAAATCCCCAGTGGCAGAAAGTTTTGTAGCTGTCTGTGAAAGGCTTTTAAAATTTCATAATCTGTCTGCAAAATTTGTGTTAATCAGTGGTGAAAATGGCTTACACTCAAAAAGCCTGAAAGCTGATTGGGGGGGGGGGGGGCGTTAACATCAGTGGTGATCTCGTGCAACAATACACGAATGCAATTTTACTGCAGAACAATATAGTATAAACAATTGTGTGTACTCATTTCAATATTTTATAGCAATGTTTGACACAACTCAATATAAATAATTATAAATAATAAAAGTATTAGTTTTAGTTTTGATACAGAAGTTTTTTTTAAGTGAATTGCTATTCGAAAGTTGCAGACAAAAACTGTCCGCAAGAAGCTTGTAATACGGAATCAGTTTAAATCGCATTTGCACAGTTGACATATCATTCAAATATCTTTGATAAGTTCAGTGGGCATCTCAGTCACTCTGTCCTTTGTTTCTAAATGGTGGCCACTTGAAAATTATCACAATAACTTTTGAACCGATTTGCTTAAAACTCCATATATAAATCCACCAAGTTCATTAATAAATTGTAGCTGCCATTTTGAAAAAAAATGGTGGCAACTTCATAAGAAAAGATAAATCAACCTAACCTTCCTATGAGCCGGAACAACTTGTTTTAATTTTTTGATCAATAACCTCTAAAAAGTAATGATATCAGTACAAAAACCCTTAACGGGTTAAAAGTTTGTGACGCAGCTACTTTATCACTATAAGAATTTGAAATATGGGTCTTAAAAATAATGATATCAAATTTTAAGTGACGCTTTTCTATTAGTTAAAATATACATAGATTTTCTTATTTGATCATTTGCTTTTTTCTTTATTTATATTTACAATGCAAACATAATATTTTTAACTTCAAGATAAGACAAATATATAAAATATACTCACTGATGCTTTTTCATTTGCATTTCAATTTCAAAATAACAGTTTTAAAAGGAATGATATAAAAATTCCAGTCACGCCTCGGTGTCATTTTAAAAGATTTGTTTTTAGATTCCATTTAAATTACCTTTGTTTTGTCTAATAAAGTATATTTACACATTGAAACAGTGCTTTTAATTTTCAAATATACTGTCAAATAATCACACTTTCACTGAGTGTGCATTATAAATTAAAATTATGTATTTCAATAAATCGATTTGTCTTTTGCGTCACGCTATCCAAAACTGCAAGTAAAATTTGTGCAAATGTTTTCTTTGCATCACACTGTCTCTTTGCACAAATTCTCACTTAGTTGAATACTATGATAAAAAATAACATTTGCATATATTTTACTCAGTTTTGGATAGCGTGACGCAAAAGACAAATCGATTTATTGAAATACATAATTTTAATTTATAATGCACACTCAGTGAAAGTGTGATTATTTGACAGTATATTTGAAAATTAAAAGCACTGTTTCAATGTGTAAATATACTTTATTAGACAAAACAAAGGTAATTTAAATGGAATCTAAAAACAAATCTTTTAAAATGACACCGAGGCGTGACTGGAATTTTTATATCATTCCTTTTAAAACTGTTATTTTGAAATTGAAATGCAAATGAAAAAGCATCAGTGAGTATATTTTATATATTTGTCTTATCTTGAAGTTAAAAATATTATGTTTGCATTGTAAATATAAATAAAGAAAAAAGCAAATGATCAAATAAGAAAATCTATGTATATTTTAACTAATAGAAAAGCGTCACTTAAAATTTGATATCATTATTTTTAAGACCCATATTTCAAATTCTTATAGTGATAAAGTAGCTGCGTCACAAACTTTTAACCCGTTAAGGGTTTTTGTACTGATTATTTATACAGCAACTTTAAAGAAAATCATTAGAGGTGTTTTTGAATATGGGCTTACGGTCCCATTTCTGGTTTTCGATGACCCAATTCCGGTTTTTCAATTTTCACGAAAATTTGGAAAATTTATCTGTACACCAGACCTGAATCACTTGTGAAGTTTAGTAGTTCTATTTTTATTAGTTTTGGAGATATGACAGCCAGAAGATTACACACACACGTGCACATATACACACACACTGACCAATTGCCAAAACCTATACAATACTTCCACTACCTACGGTAGTAGGGTAATTGAAGTAAACACATACATCTCGTATTTACTACGATAATATACAGATTTTCGTATTACATTTTCGATCGCCAAATACAAAAATCGCCAAGGACGATAGATATCAAATCTATGCTTTGTTTTCAATTAAAATATTGAAACTTTTAATTAAAAATTTATTTTACCAAAATTTATTATAGCTTCTAGCACTTAGAGAGAGACAGTGTAACTTTTGATTATTGAAAGAAAAAAAAAAAAAAAAAAAAAAGCAATCGGCTTTTTAGTTCTAGCGATCGTTCTCTACATATGCATATAAACCCTTTCTTCTTTTTATATTAGTATAGCTATAGAGCATAGGTATATTAAATAGGTTTCCAATCAACATAATGTAACTCAAATAATTAAATGCTATTTACATTTCAGTAATGGCTGTATGCGCTATGTATATTGAGCTACTTGCCATAACTGTTAGTTGCTAAAAATAGTCGCCAAATAAATTTAAACATCTCAATACGCAAGCGAAGTGTGACATCACTGACCGCCCATGGATGCAAGAAAAAGATTTTCCATGTTAATCGCTCATTGGATTTTTTTTTTTTTTTTAATTAAAATTCTAGAAGAATTATTTCCCGATTTTAATCCTCATATTTGGGTATAGATATGTATTAGTTATTGTATGCATGCGTTAGATTGAGTTATTTTGCTGTCAAATTGACAAAATTTTAATTTTAAATTTCAAAACTGTCACCCTTGGCGTTTTTTGTATTTGGCGATCAAAAAGTAATACGAAAATATACATGCCAGATGTATATTTTCGTAATATGTATTGTACGAAATATTGTTTCATATTATTCGTTACACTCTTAATGTAAGTTTTTAAAATAACCATGATTTTTGAAAGGAATTAAATTATATTCGCCAGATAATTTGGCGATATTTTTTTTTTTTCTGCCAAGAATGACGGATATCAAATCTATTCTGCTGCAACATATTAGTATATTATCTCAGATACTTTATTTAGACATTTGAAAACAAATTTGACTTCAAATTATGATAGAATATTTATCCTTTCCCTTTTAATTAGTTTATTAGTTGGATGTTTATTGTGTAAATATCATCCTTTGAAATGAAATGTTTATCTTTTCAATCGAATATGGAAATTTGCCATTTTTTTTTTCTAGAGTTTTGAAATTTAAAATTCCAATTTTATCAATTTTACAACAAAAACAATTTAATCTAACGGATGCACATGATAACTAATACATATCTATATCCAAATATGGGGATTAAAATGGGGAAATAATTTTCCTCGATCTTTATTATTTTTTTACAAAAAATCCAGTTCACTTTTTATATTATTGTTCGCGTGAAAATATATTTTATTATATGTCTAAAAATAAATTAATTCGTAAATCTTTTTGGCAACAATTATAAATTAAAATAAATAATATTATAAAATAGAATTTCTTATTTTATTTTATTTTATTTATTTATTTATTTTTAAATTCCAATTTCGTTTACACACATCAGTTTAAACCACGGAGTAATAAAGACTCCGTGGTTTAAACATTGATGCTTAGATATTATATCATATCATATCAAATTAAATTATTAGAAAAATAAACACTTTTAATTCTATAATGACGTCAGATTTAACGTGTAAGTTTAACAATTAAAAAAGCTTTATATGAATTTCAATTTAATGCACGTGCAAATAAATATATTTCTTTTCTTTTCACGTCAAGATATTTTAAAAACGAAATGAATATGTAAATGTTTCTTTTATGTTGGCAGCAGCTAATTTTTTTAATATTTCATTATTTCCATTTCTATTACGGCTTCTATGGGGATCACGGAGTAAAAAGACAGGAGAAGAAGGTAACGCTGAAATTTTGTGATGTTGTTTTGTAATGTTTACAGATGGCGCCAGCGTGCAATCCTTCCTTCTCTCCAGCATTCGCAATGTTATTCAATGGGGAAATGTCTCGTTTTAATTATTTTTTTAAAAATAATATCAAGCTGAAAAAATTTCGATTGAAAGCAAATTTCATTAAATAGAGTATTCTAACCAACATGTTTTTTTTAAGAGCCATTTTATACTAATTTTACTTTGAAAGAAAGCTTTTAAAAAGTGACGATTCTTATGAACCGAAGCTAGCTAAAACAGACAATTGGGAGGAAGGAGAATGGATGAAATCTTGTAAAGAAAAAAAATAAACTTACTTTAGGTGCAGAAAACACGAACTCGAACTTTATTTTTCTCCTAGGGCTTTTTTTTTTGTTTTTCTTATCACTATCATAGCCTGTTTTACAACTAGGAACGAAGCATTTATTTGAAACATCTGAATTATGCAGTTTTAAGAACTTACAAAGAAATTAAATTGCTTAAAATAAAAAATTTTAAATGTACTTCAGCAAAATTCTATTGAAAACAACAGTATATCCGCGCCGAAGTAGGAAGGAATGACAAGTGGCGCCCTCAATATTTACCAAAAATTTAGATCACAGTTTCGTAGCTTTCTCCCATTGGACCTTCAACTCCTATTAATATTACTCCGTGATGGGGATTTTAATTAAAATGCTCAGATTTTAAACTAAAATTTATTTTATCAAAATTAAATATAGCCTATAACAATATGGCATACTGTAGCTTTCGGTCAGTGAAAGAAGTTTTTAAATCGGTTCAGTAGTTTCAGAGATTACCCTCCACAAACAAACAATTTTTTGCGCTTTATATAATGATATATATATATATATATTTAAAAATTCTATTAAAAAGTAAAATTAACTCCAAACTCATATTTAAACATAAATTTCAAGAATAAATCAAATCAACACAAACTAAACAATTTTAATAAAAAAAAACTAAAACTTAATAGTGTACGAAAATTAACTTTGATATAAACCAAAATTAAAATCAAAGAGAGTGAAATTGAAATTAATAGGGAGACAGGCGGCGTGGCTTACAACATGCACTGCAGGGTAAAACTAGTTTTACACATGCAACGTTCTCCTCACCTGTCAAGACCAAATGAAAGAAAAAAAAATCGTGAAACCAATCCTCTAAACCATCCTTTCTTTCCAACAACATTTTCAACTTATTTTCAACTTCTTTTAAACTGATTCACGAATTGGTACGTCATACTTTTCAATAAACCTCTATGGAAACCCTGCGCTATACTCTGATGACACCATTCTACCATATCCTCAAACATCTCTTCCAAGTCTGAATTTAATCTAGCTATGCGTACTGAAACATTTCTAAACATGTTCTTTTTAACTGAAATATATACGTTAATTGTAAAATGCATTAGTTTTATTGTTTTAAAATGTTAATAAAATGAATAATTATTAATATATATATATACATAATTATTCTACTTTCTTAACTTTTTTTATTTTTTTTTTTTATCAGTCTACATTACTTTTAGCATTTATTTTTTTGTTTAATTTTTGTAAACTAGTAATAGAGTTATTTTACTGATGCATATATCGTTGGACAAATTATATGTTATCAAAATCTAACAATAATTTTATTAATTTTGTCTAAAATAATTGTGTTAAATTAAAATCTGTGTAAGTAAAAAAAATATTAATAACGGATTATACACTGATTATAGATTTTTATATAACCTCAAAGTATTTTTTTTTTTCCTTGGCAGAAAATTGCCTTTAAAATGTTCGAAATTATTTGAAATTAAAATATTTCGAAATAATCGCTAAACCTTTGGAAGAAAGCCAGTTTCAAAACTTCTTTTAAGCTTTCATTTCAAACATTTTAAAATTAATAGGATTTAAAATTTTAGGAAATTTTGTGTAAACGGATTTTGTTAGAATTTGATTAAAGCTTACTTCAAAATATGACTGGAAATTTTGAAACATACAGACGGGTTCTTGTGTCCGTATTCATAAAATTTGTCAATACCTAGAGAGATATTATAAAACAAAATCCTGTAAGATAAAAAATTTTCTCGGCAAAAATAGTCTTTAGCAAAGTAAAAAATATCATATATACAGTAGAACCTCGATTATCCGAAGTAATTCGGAGCGAACTCACTTCGGATAATCGAAATTTTCGGATAATCGAGAATTCATCAATAATCATCTAAAATATTTATCAGCACTCGTAGTTTGGAAAGGATGGCTTGCATACAAAAGGAATGTGAAAAAAAAAAAAAAAAAACTTTAAAAATACATGTTTGTTAAGAGAAAATTTTGGATGATAGTAGAAAGTGAAAAAAAAGTGAAGAAGAAACCGACTTCGGTTAACGGAGAGTTTCGGTTAATCGAGGTGAGTTTCGGTTAATCGAGGTTCGGATAATCGAGGTTCTACTGTATATATATACATATGTTTGTGTGTGTGTGTGTGTGTGTGTGTGTGTGTGTGTGCTCATTTATATTTAGATTCACGTATTCATATTTATTTGTTACGATAAACAGGACAAGCTAAAATAACACATTTATTAGCTTTATGTTTTTTAATAAAAAGACACATAAATAACTAGGCATTTGTTATATATTTTTCCTATTTGAAATTCAACTCAAATAAAAAAATTAAAAAATATATTTTAAATAAAAATTTAGAAACTGTAAGGAAATAAATAAATTTTCTACTCACTGTATGAAATAATATTTATATTTAAAATATCTGATGTGGGCACCACATGACTTCCTTATACACTTTTAGAAATATACATTGGACCCGAAACAGTTGGCTAAAAATATTTAAAAAAAAAAAAAAAAAAAAGAATTACCACCGTGTTCTGCGCTTTTCGGAAATTTAGTTAAAAACCGATTGCAAGATTTGTACTGGTAACGCTGACGAAGGCAGCAGAGACCCGAAAAAATTGGCTAAAAGTATTTAAAAATTGCATTCTCACCGTGTTCTGAACTATTCTGAAAGTTTCAAATGTCTAGCTAGTCGGGAAGTTAGTTAAATAAATTTTCTGTTGAACCATATAAATGCTGCCGAAGGCAGCAGGGACCTGAAACATTTGGCTAAAAGTATTAAAAAGATGCATATCCACCGTGTTCTGAACTATTCTGAAAGTTTCAAATGTCTAGCTAGTCGGGAAGTTAGTTAAATTAGTTTTCTGTTGAACCATATAAACGCTGCCGAAGGCAGCAGTGACCCGAAATAATTGGCTAAAAATATTTTAAAAATGCATTGTCACAGTGTTCTGAGCTTTTCCGGAAGTTTTAAATGTCTAGCTAGTCGGGAAGTTAGTTAAATAAATTTTCTGTTGAACCATGTAAACGCTGCCGAAGACAGCAGTGACCCGAAACAATTGGCCAAAAATATTTAAAAAATGCATTGTCACCGTGTTCTGAGCTTTTCCGGAAGTTTGAAATGTCTAGCTAGTCGGGAAGTTAGTTAAAAATCGATTCCAACATTTGAACTGGTAACGCTGCCTAAGGCAGCAGGGGTCCGACACAGTTGGCTAAAAGTATTAAAAAATGCATTTTCACCGTGTTCTGATCTAGTCTGAAAGTTTCAAATGTCTAGCTAGTCGGGAAGTTAGTTAAAAATCGATTCCAAGATTTGTACTGGTAACGCTGCCGAAGGCAGCAGGGATCCTACACAGTTGGCTAAAAGTATTAAAAAAATGCATTTTCACCGTGTTCTGATCTAGTCTGAAAGTTTCAAATGTCTAGCTAGTCGGGAAGTTAGTTAAAAATCGATTCCAAGATTTGTACTGGTAACGCTGCCGAAGGCAGCAGGGATCCTACACAGTTAGCTAAAAGTATTTAAAAAATGCATTTTCACCGTGTTATGATATAGTCTGAAAGTTTCAAATGTCTAGCTAGTCGGGAAGTTAGTTAAATAAATTTTCTGTTGAATAGCATAAAGGCTGCTGAAGGCAGCAGGTATCAGAAAAAGTTGCCTAAAAATATTTAAAAAATGCATTGTCAACGTGTTCTGAGCTTTTCTGAAAGTTTCAAATGTCTTGCTAGTCTGGAAGTCAGTTAAATTGCAAGATTTGTCCAAACCGTTTTTGAGTTACTACCGTTTTTTGATCCATTTTGGCCATTATGAACCTAATTTTCCTAAATATCTCCAAAACGGAAAATCATACAAAGTCCAAAAAGGGAGGTGCACAACTAGATGTTATAACAAACCTATGTACCAATTCGCAACTTTATACGTCCAACCGTTTTTGAGTTATGCGACATACTCACACACACACACAGACACACACACACACATACAGACGTCACGAAAAATCGTGTAAAATCTCTTATATCTCCAAAACGAGAGCTCGTGTTAAGACGACACTTGCATGTGTGCAGCTAGACATCATGACAATCACATGTATAAATTGGCAACATTCAGCGATCATTCGTTTTCGAGCAATGTGAAATACAAAATCCATTTCGCAAATCGGGATTACTATACTTCCTTATACTTTGTATAAGGAAGTAAAAAACAGCAACTTTAAAAAATAAATATATAAATAAATAAATAAAATAAAGGGCCACATGAAAACCTAAAACTGTCATTTTGCTTGGAATATCACTGTCTTGTTTAAACATATGCGACACTTTTTTAAATGTATTAGTTGAACACTTTCCTATATTTTTTAAGCTAAAATTTTACCGTTGGAATAAAACTTTTGGTACAGCTTCATTTCCGTTTTATCATTTACGTGTAATGATATATATATATATATATATATATATATATATATATATATATATATATATACATATTCATGTGTTTCTTAATTGAAATATTGGAATTTTGAATTATTTTTATAATTAAAATAAATTATAGCTTATGGTACTCAATGATAGCGCAAGTTTTAATTAGTGATAAATATGTACTAAAAGTGGGTGACCAAATTAGATTTTTTTTTTTTTTTGACATTTTTTCGATTATCTAAAACAATACTAAACGAAATACTCTACAACTGCATACATGCAAAGAACATTTTAAAAAAACTGTTTCCACTATTGCTTTAGTCCAAAGTACAATTAGGAAACCAACCACAAATTGGAGAAGAGCGAAAATGCTTTGGATCACCCTGTAAACAAACAAACAAAAAAGCTACGAATGACATAACTTTATTGTTGCAAATACCATGCAAAATATTTGTATGTTTTGGTGTTTGAAATGCGTAAGTATTTAGAGAGACATATATTTTTTCCAAAATTACTAATTTTTTCGACAAGTTTTTTGCTTATAACTAGAATGGATTTCCATAAAAGTTTACGAAATTCACTAGAAAATTGACATAACAATACAGAAATAATATTCTGAAGCATACAATTTACACGTGTAATATTTGTTGAGACAAGGGCATTTTTAGTAAATATTACTTTATTGCGCATGCCCAAAAGATAGAAAACATTTTATTGCTAAAATTAAAATCTGAATATATTGTGCAATTTTTGTGAAGGATTCATATGAATAAAGTAAAAATTAAGCAAATTATCGGCAAAAGAACGACCTAGATGTTTGTTATTTTCCAGAGTTGAAGTTTCATAAGGTGTTTTACACACACCGTGTTAATTTGAAGATTCAATTATTTCAACCGCATTGCAAAAGTCCTTTCATGCGAAAAACTATTTATAAACTCATAAATATTAGTAAATAAATAAAAATATGTTAAGTTTACAAGCCTCTGAGGGGTTTTACACGAGCTTTTGCAATGTGGTCGAAGTAATTGTATCTTCAAATTAAATACGCAGCATGTGAAAAACCAATTATAAAATTTCAACTCTTGGAAAAACCTAAAATCTAGCCCGTTCTTTCGCCGAGGATTTACTTAATTTTTACTCTATTCAAATGATTTTTTCACAAAAGTTTCTCAATATATCTAGCTTTTAACATATACAATAAAATGTTTTCTATCTTTCGCGCAAGTGGAGTAACATAACATTTATTAAAAAAAAAACGCATATCTCAACGAATATTACACGTGTCATTTTTGGGTTTCAGAATAATGTTTTTCTAATGTTTTGTCAATTTTTCTGCAAGTTTTGTAAAATTTTATGAAAATGCATTTTATATTTAACCAAAAAAACTTATCAAAAAACTTAATAATTTTTGAAAAAAAAAAAAAAAAAAAAAAAAAAAAAATATATATATATATATATATATATATATTTATATCCGCCTAAATATCTGCACAATTCCCGCACCAAAATACACAAATATTCTACATTCTATGTGCAATAATGTACTAAAGTTAGAGGTCATTTGTAGCTTTTTATGATACAGGGTGATCTAAAGTATTTTTTTCTTTTCTTCAATTTTTGTTTCGTCTCTTAATTACACTCTGAACTAAATCGATAGTGGAAACAAGGATTTTTTAAATATTCGTTGCATGTGTGAAGTTCAGGCCATTTTGTGTAGTATTTTGTGTTTTAGAAAATAGAAAAAAAGAAAAAAAGTTAAAAAAAAAAAAAAAAAAAAAACTAATTATTTTGTCACTTACTGTATATATATATACATTAAATGTACTATGCATGTTTAGACTTTTAGAAAATTACCAGAAAGAAAAACATCAAACATAGTATAATAAGTGAGCTGATTGAAAAAAGATTAAGGCATAATCAAATTAGATTTATTGTGGATTGTCCGTACTCCTTTCACATTTTAATATTATTCTTTAGTAATATTTATCTACAACTAACGAAATTATATCGAAAATTATAGTTTGTAAATGGCGCTATGAAAATCATTTACAAACTATAATAACTTGTCACAGATAAACGTTATTGAAGAGTTGTACAAAATTTTAATTCAATCATAAAGAATCTCCAGTTTCCAATATAGCATAAAAAAAGCAGAAAAAGAATAAATAACGTGATAATGAAATTCAGAAGCCGATCATTGTAACTTCTTGCCCACTTGCAAGGTGCTTAATTATTAAGTAATTATTAAGTAATGGAGTGTTTTTCTTGGATCGTATGTAAAGTCATTTTGTGTGTGTGGATCTTGTTCCTAAATTTTATACGCCTTTTAGATCAGTGGGAATTTATTTAGAAAGTAACAGAAAAATTTATTCTCGTTATATTTTAGCTTGAGGTACAGTATAAAACTAAGAGTGATTTTCGATGTCCAGTTTTTTAAAAAACACGAGGAGTTATGTGATAATATATTACCGACATTGGGAGAATTTATGTACTTTTATTTGTTCTGACAGAATTATTTAAAGCTCGTTCAGGTTTCAGGGTATTCTTTGTCGGCGAAATCTCTGGTGTTATTACGGATGAATTAGAGCTAATTTAAAACCCTCCCTTAATTCAAAGCTTGTCTTAGATATATATAGATATATATATATATATTTAATAGATATTAGACCATGTTCAAATTTATATCAAATAACTTTATAATTTTCAGCTAGAACAAACTTTTTATAGATTGCTAGACACTCTCGCTGTTTTTCTTATAACCTGTAAACCATATCTTAAGGTTTTGAGAAGAACACGAGTATAAAACAAAATTTAAACAGACTTTAGCTGAAAAGAAAAAAATATATAATGATTTGATAAATTCTTTTCTTTCAAACAACTGAAATAGAGGCACAAATTAGCACTAATTCATTTGCAAGAACAGTGTAAATTTTACTAGCATCAGGTTTCATTGAATTCTTAGCGGGTGTTACATCCTTTGGTACTTAAAAATAAATCTACATAATTTCAGAATATCTTCGCAACATTTCATGATTATAATTTTCAGAAAACTGTATCTTCAACATCACTCCTAGTTTTCAAAATCAAACTCCTGATGAAATGTTAAGTTAAAGCAGGAATATATTTTTTCCTCTCTTTATAGGTACCAAGTTACTACAAGTGAAAATCAATTTCATTTCACTGTAAAGAAATTGTCCTATTTAGTCGCAGATATATGCTTTCTTTTTTTTTTTCGAAAAAGTGCACAAGAAAAACATTCTAGTTTAAAAAAAACACAATAACATGGCGCTTCTGCGTCTAAATAAATAAACCCGAAGCAAAAATGCGTCTAAAATCGAGGAACAAGTTGCACAAAGCGCGTTCTGTCATGATGTAAGAACTTATTTAAGGTAAGGACTTCTTTAATTAATAGGTAAATGCGTTTCACACGAGGGCAACAAGTTATGATCGGCGGCTTCTGAATTTCATTACCACTTGATTTATTTATTTATTTATTTATTTTATTTTTATTTTTTGCTTTTCTGTTTGCTGCATCGGGACCTAGAAATGTTTTCTAATTTTATTAAAATTTTGCCTTTATTCATGCCAAATTATTTTATTTATGAAATATTTTCAGATATAAAAGTTGAATAACAATAATTGTATAATGTAGTAAAATATTGTATAACAAAATATTTACAAAACAAATATTCATCTTAATTAATTGTAGTTAAATATCATAAAAGAATACTAATAAAAAATATTGGTAAAAAATTACGGACACTCCGTAATAAAGTTGCCCGTATAAACTTGTAATTTTACTTTGTTTTTTCGTTTTTCGATATTAAGAATTATATTTAATTATGCGTTAAAAAACAAAATTTAAAACTCAGCTTTTCGAAATTTTTGACATTTTAGATGCAACTATATGGACCCTCAAGACACTATTAGTCACCACTCAAACTTTGCATATGTTTTAAATAACATTTTAAAAACTTTTTTGGTAGACATATTTATATACGAGTTATAAGTAAAATAATGCAACTAAATTTTTGAAATTTTCTGATATTTTGGAGCAGAATTGGACCTTCAAGCTATATTTAAAAAATTCTGAAATTAGGTTCTTTTATTATTATTATTATTATTCAATATAAAAGTCATTTGGGCTCTTTTATATCACAAAATATTACACAAAAAAGTCACTGCCCACTAATGTATATATATATAGTCGGTAACAAAACTGTCCCAACACTAGCAAAAATTCTTATATAAGAAAAGCACGCTTAATATAAATCCTTGTCGAATCCTGTTCTTTAGACTGACTAAGAACAAGATTCGACAAGGATTTATTTAACAAAACAGTATTAAGTGTACTTTTTTTATACAGGAATTTCTTCTAGTGTTCGGACACTTTTGTTACCGACTGTATATATATATATATATATATATAATTTTATTTCTTGATTTTTTTAAATTCCTGTTTCAATTTTATTATTATTATTATTATTATTTTAAGTTATTATTAATAATATTTTTTTTTACTGATTTTTTGTCTCGAAGGGCATAGGTCAACTGGGAAAAATTAGCTTTAGCATTCTTTGACACGGAAATCAATTTACTTTCTATGCCCTGTTTACCCTTGATAAAGTTAGGAAATCGGCATTATTTCACACATTTCCACTTATCTCAGTTTGATTATTTTTAATAACCTAAATTGTAGCATTGGGATTTATCATTCTCTATCGTTTAATTTGCTAATTCTCTATCACATTTAATAAATAAAAGTAATTCCTTTAATTGTTTCAAAGATTACATTCAGAATACCAACAAACTTCTTTAAAATACTAATATAGATTTGAGCAAATATTTATTTTACATGTATGTTAAAGTGAAATACCAATTGAATCATAAGACCTTGCCCTTTAAATTTACCCTAGAACGTCGCAGTGTACTCATACAATGACAGTTTGTAATTACCTCTATATATTTTCGTACGTATTTATATGACTGATTAATAATTTAAATTATCAGATGAGTTCAAGAGCTTATCATGTGTGCACAAGTACAATTTCAAATGTCATTTTGGACGCTCTAATCGTAATAAAGTGTTATGTAATTGTTTGTTTTATCACTGTAAATTAATCTTATATGAGAAATTTGTTGAGTGTAAGTGACTGATTGTGTGTATATATGCACAGTTCAACCGTAACTATAGGTGGTGGAACTAGACCGTAATATAAAGAAAAAAAGAAATTTATTTACATTTTTTTTTTTTTTACTTTTTTCTATATGTAATATAGAGAAAGTATTGGATTCGTGAAAATTTTCGACCACCGTTTTCTCATGGATTTACACGTTTTGGGATGTACTAAACACGAATTGATAGTTTATAGAAAATGTCTGTCTGTCTGCCTGTCTGAATCACGTGTTTTGTGGACGCTGTATCTCAAAAACCATTGAATGAAATTTAACCAAACTTGGTGTTTAGTTACACCCTGACATAAACTGGTGCGGATTAGATTTGGGGCTCAATCGGTCAACAGGTGGCGGTGTGATCGCATTTTATGTAAACTTTTAACATGGCAGTATAGGACAAAATTTCGTATAAATGTGCATAATAAGAGTTATTTTAAACTTGTGATGTTAAAATTAATGTGAATTATTGATAATAGTAGTAGTTAACTAGGGAAAAAAATATGTGCATGTGGGGGCATCGCTTACCGCCCTGTGTGTGTGTGTGGGGGGGGGTAAAATATCAAGATGGGTATCTTTCGAAAGCTCTCGTCAATACCTTTAAAACGAATGGTTGAACTATAAATCTGTGATAATTTAAAACAAAGTTATTGGTTTTTTTAATTATTATTATTACTTTTAACGAAAAAATACAGATTTTTTTTTTTTTTTTTTTTTTTTTTTTTTTTGTTACTGAGTGAATTTGTATAGGAAAATATAGAAGAAAGTCTTGTGGTGGCCAGAACATACTAGTTTTTGTTTTACTCTAACTTTGTAATGTTGAAAAGATAAAATGAAATTAAGAAAACATGAAACATTTAAACCATTTAATCATTAAAAATGTTAAAAACACATTTTATAAATATAATTTTATAACTTAAGAATATTTTTCTTATTTAAACGTTGAAAAATGCTTGTAAAATAGTGTTAAATATAAAATTAAACTACACACTTCTCTAAACATGTTTAAGATATACATTTAATATTATATTTATGCATTTTTAATTGATGGATAAATTTATATTATGCATCTAAAAATAAATTTACATGATTTAAATAGTGATAAAATGCTGTGAATTCAGTACTTGTAAAATTATGACGAGAGTTTCATTAGCATTAACTGTTTCTGTACTTTGTTTGTGTTTCGTATACTAGTTAATACATATTTTTTAATAATTTATAAACTAAAAGATGTCATAGATATATTTAATATTTTACTTCTCAATTATATGTTATAAAATGCATACAAAATAGAAATTTATGTAAATATTTTAACTGTATTTTCTATTAAATATATTTATTTATTTATTTTGGTAAAATATTAAATATATTTAATGTATTATTTCGTAATACATTACATACATTTAATGCATTATTTTATTATAATTATTTACCATTAAATTGATGATTTAATTTATGTTATATATTAAAAACTAAACTTGAAGTTTTTGCAAAGCGTTGTATAATGTCTTATACGCAGTAAATTTCAAATACTTTGAATGTTACAATAGACAATTCCATTATGTATAGACAGGTAGAAGGGATCTAAATAAGCAGATTTCGTGTAAGATTGTGTGTGCGGTAATGCCGCCGTGAGTCTGTAGAGAGCGCTGATGACTGCGGCAGATAAAATCGCTTCACTAGCTCTATTCATCTATTTCCTTGTGCTAATCCATTTCAATGTGCATACCCATAAATGAAATGCATGTCGTCCGGCGATGAAATGATACATGCTGCTCGAGATCCGTGCAGAAAATGACGAATACAACTAGCGAAGATCTTTTATACGCTGCAGTCATCAGCACTCCCTACCGGCTCAAGGCGGTATTACCGAACACACATTCCCATTCGAAATCTGCTTATTTAGGTCCCCTCTACCTGCCTTTACATTTTTGACATATAGTTTAAGACTACCCTGTATGTATGTGTATATATATATATATATATATATATATATATATATAGTCTGCAAGCATCTTAAAAATTCATGAACATTGAAGGAATTGGTAGAATTGAATGCAGTTTGCAAAAGCTTTCGTTCGTGGTTTTTATTTATTTCATTAGTTTCTGTAATTGTTTAAATATATTTTTTTTCTCCTTTCTTAAAAATTTAAATTACGATTTTGGAACATTTCATGATTTTGGAACATTGTATAATAGTATACATTTGTTGAACAGTTCAGTAACATTGTTAGTGACTTCATCACGTGCTTTTTTTAAAAAATATTCGCATCTATTTAGTCTTTTAACTTTTATTGTCATAGCCACTTCTACATTCAATTCGCTGGTCGTTTGTATTTTAAGTAGCAGGTGAACTACTGAGTTTTTTCTGATAATCTGTATGATTTTTAATAAAAATTTGCTACCTCTTTTAGAATTTGTTCTTGATTCCGAATGATATTTCCACTTCAGAGCGAAAATTTCTATTTCCTACCAAGACTCAATTTTCTTTTTGCAGATTTCAAAATTTCATTTCCTTGGATAGTTTGCTATATTATCATAATACAATTACATTTTCTACAATAGAGTCTTCTACAAATATTTCTGTTTAAAGTTATACATAATTTTTAAAAATTCCCTTTTCTATAATTTATTCCTTTTTATAAATTAATTTTACTTATGTTTTCCGTAAGCTGTCACGTTTCTTCCAAGGTTTTCATAATAAGTTTATATTCTTCCAAACTACCAATATTTTTTACTGATTCCAGAATAATATTGATAAAATATTTCGTAAATTCATTGACGTCTTCACTATGCTCAATCTGCTGAAAATTGTGTTTTATTTTAAGCTGGAGTTTTGATTTTTAGCTTTTAGAAGTAGTGGTTGAGTTCGTTTTCTTTTTCCGAATTTGCCCCAGTTTATTTTTTCCCAATTCAACCTGGAATTTTACCTTACAACGTTCAAGTCTGTGACCAATACCAGAGTTTAAATCTATTTATCCTGTTACAATTAGTAAAAATATATATCTTATCAGTAAGAATGTAGTCCATTTCACTTGTTCCCCCAATGATCTTCTGTAAGTCGATTTCTTCTTTGAGCTCTTTCTAAAAAATGAATTCCATTCATGAAATTTTTCAGATTCTGCAAATTCAATCAGTCTACGTCCTCATTCATCTCTAGTTTCTTTTCCAAATTTACCAACTACACACTCATTTGAATTTTTGGTACTATCTCGTGTATTGAAATCTCTCATAATGATTCTAAGATTATGTATGCCTTCTCTCAAGGAACACAATGCCTACACAATGTCATCATAGAGTTTCTCAATAACTTGGCCTTCGCAAGTGCGGGTGGAACATAAATTAGAATTATCTTGGCATTAAAACGCTTACAGAACTCCATGGTGAGTATTGCATTTTTTGAGAAAAACTTATGGCTTTTATTACTTTATTTTTTATGCATTTGTAAACGAAAAATCATTCTCCATTATATCTTCAATTAGAAGTTTTCAGTAATATAAAGCAGTCTTCATTTTTCAAATCTAGAAGATCTTAACACTTTCTTCAAATTTTGCTGAGTTCTATGATATCCTATGTTATATACTGTAACCCCTTTTCAAGCTCAAAGAGTCTATCATCGGATATAAAGTATATATACCCATTGATAACACAAAAATATCAAATTTGTATGCTTGACTTATAATCCGTTTGTAAATCTTCGTCAGATAAAGGTAGATAGCTCATGCCAAAATTAGAATAAAAGGAAATGGAATGACATTCAGGGCCAGTGGGGGAATCGAACCCGCTCTCCTACGCTCGAAGGCGATTAGCAGTGTGGTGACATAGCCACAAGGCTATATATTCATTCCTTAGCAGCTGACAGGGTGATTCTTGTCACATTCTACCTTCTACACTGTAAACAATAACAGTTATCTGCTGCAAAAAACTCTCTGTGATTGGAGAAAATAAGTTCAAACAACTTAATTTTGCAGCAGATAACTGTTATTTGTTTGACATTGTATATATGTAAAACCTCATCTATCATTTTCCTGTTATTCAATAAAAAACTTTATCCCGTAATATATAAAGGAAAAGGAAAACTAGATAATTTTTTGTGTATTTTTTTAAACATAGTAAAATACATTTAAATTAGAACTCAGTGAATAATTTAACTACAAATATCATTAAAGTTTATATAATGAATGTTTAAATATTCTTTACTTTTTCTTTGCTAATGACTTAATATATACATTAAAACTAAACAAAATTTAGAATATTTGGCATCTGTGACATTGTGGAGAATTATGGTGCGCCATGATCTTATTTGTAGATCTTAACTCCTAGATCTTAAATATGAACTTAGATTAATTTATGTGCATGGGACTTGAATCTTGCTTATTTAACTTTAGATTGACTTGAATCTGTAAACTGAAAATACTTAGTATATGAAGAAATGACAGAGTCCAAATATATAAAATAAATGAGCTTTACTTGAGCTTAAATAAGAAGGGGGGACGCTGGACTTTGATTGGATATAATACCTTTATACGTTAATATGGGCAGCCCTCTTAAATACTTTGACATCAATAAATAACCACCGTTACTTTACTTTACTTAATTACTCGCAAATGATCTCAACTACTTTTATTTAAATTAGCTTCTAAGGCCGAGTAATCTTTCGCATGTAGGAGGATTCCCTGACGCTACAATGCTACAGGACTTACTCTCTTCTATCCTAAGCCGCTAACAGCTAACTCCTTCAACTCTCATACTTTCCTTCCCACTAACTTTCTAAATACCATCCTTCAACTCACTCGCCTTCCAACTAACACTCTTACCAACTCTCAACTGACCCCAACTAACCTCTCGAAACAATCTTCCTTCTATTTTTATACTATTCAGTTTCCAAAATATTAGCATATTTCAATTTACAATTTTAAGTTAGGATAGGAACTAACTCTACTAGTCGACTTGAATCCTAAAACAGCACATTCACGTTTTACCCGCAAAGTGCGAGTTTTAATTGTAGCACTTTGCTATACCTGACAGTTCCTCCCCCCAAAAAAAAATTCGCGGAAAAAATCCCCCAACGGGTTTTTACCCGTGCAAATTTTAAATTATTGCAATACTATGCAAAGAAAAGTTAGCTGCAGTGACTTACTGTTTAAAATTCAACTATATAATAATATTTTAGAAAAAAGAAAAAAAAGAGGGGAGGAAACTTAAATTTAAACTAGACTGCCCAAAAATAACTATTGGCTGTTTTTAAAAAAATCCAATCGTGAGAAAAAGTAAGGCCGAGCTTAAAACTGCCCTAACTTAGTTTAAACTTATCTAAAGTCCAGCGTAATTACAGCGGGTAAATACAGGCACATCCTTCCTTAAAACAAATGGAAAGGAAAAAATTTTCATTAATTTAAAATAAATTTTAGTAGAAAAAGGATCGCCTAATAAAAAATAAATGCGATCGTTATTGAAATTAAATTGTGACATTAAAAAGTCTTTATTGACAAAAAACTTGTATATCTTTATCAATCTGCAGGTTAGTCTTTACCCAGATCATCAGCTAGGAAAAATACTTGAACGGGCATCAGAAAAAAAGACTTCCAGTTGTCCACTGTGAGTTAACTTGAAAGGTCAATCCACTGCTGGCAAGTGCCCAAGAGCTTTTTCGACTTCAGAGAAGAAAACGCTGGCACAGTTCCAAAAAAATACCGTCTTTAGCATCAAACGTAACAATTGAAGGAAACAGCCTGGATTTTGAGATTTAACGTCCGTACTTCGGGTTTGAATCATCAGAGAACTTCTACAATACAAAAACTCATTTTTCAGTATCAATCAAAAAGAAGGTCCACTACAGTTTATAGATAAATAAATGACAGTAATTTTATAGACAGCGATATTTTCATCTAGCTATTTGCGTACAGAAAAAAAACTAAATTTTTAGTGGATTATTTGTTAAACGCGAATTTTACATGCAGAATAGCTTAAAAAAAATTCTTTTTAATCCCCATCCGAATATATACATACATTAATTAAACTTTTAGTGAAAAATACAAAAGTTTACAATAAGAAAATTCATTTGATACACTTTATACAACATTTAGAAAACATATTTAAGGATACAAAATTTTCAAAACTGCAGTTGATCGCTGAGAAATAAAAAAGATTTACGTACATACATTTTACATTACATTTACAAAACTATAGAGAAAAATGTCTATACACTTATAAAATTTCATTTTATATAATCGAGAGAAATATAGTTAAAGAATATATACAAAATATTTCGAAAAGTTTGTTTTTTCAAACTGGCGTGTCTGGCTACAAAATAGAAAAATATTAGAGTATATACACACTGATCATGTAAAAAAACTTAGAGATAATTTATATACAAAGGTAAGGAAATTTATCGTACGAATCGCTGCAGGTGAAGGCTAAAACAGAAAACATTTAGGTACATATATATAGATCATTCAAAAAATTAAAGAGGGGGGAAAAGTTTATACAAAAGTTCAACAAGGTTTTTTACCAAAAACTGCTGGTGTTGGCTAGGAATAAAAAAAAACATTAACGTACATACATGCATATATTATATACAGAAAAAAATTTATGACATGTAATCCAAAACATGAAATTTCGGTAGTTGAAAGTTCATGCAGCAAGTTTAAATTTAGATTTGTGATATTTTAAAAAGTTCATCTCTTTGAGATAATGATTGAAAGTCCAGAAGAAAGTTCTACATGTCGAAAATTTCATAACTGCTGTGATAGAACTACAGTTTACAATGGAAAAAATATGAAACCATAGCACCTGACAGATTGATTCCTTTATAGCAGCAAAATAAGAGATGCAGGTCAGACTGGCCTGTAGAGTTGCAGCGTTGGTGGCTTGCAGATTTAGGTGAGACGCTGCAGGATCGCTGGTGTCCTGAGGAGGGTTCGAACACGGTGCCTGGTCACTCTCAGGAGGGGGTTTCACACCCAGAGCCTTTTCACTGTTCGGAGGAGGTTTTAAACTCTGAATCTGGTTCTTGTGGTGAGGGGGTTTCGGGCCCGTCACCTTGCCACTGCCCATAGTTATCACAGAGGACTGCGTTCGCTCCGTACTGTCGAATGCAGGGCTGCTAGCTGATCCAGAAACTTCACAATAGGGTACATGCCCTTTTGAAATTACAGTTTTTAAAATAACATCTTTTTCGTGTACTTTGGGCGGCGTGTCATTTTGACAATTTAAGTTCACGCTCGCATTAGAAATATTTGACTGAGTCGGCTGTATAGATTCAAAACTGACAGCTAAAGTTGAGTTACAAGGATTAACCGAATCATTTACTGATTTTACATTTTCGCTTAGTTTAATAGTTTCCGCAGCCACAGTAATTTTAATAGGATTTTCTTTTACAATTCCTGTCGCAACACGAGATAATTTTTCGGATTTATTATCCGTAGCTAAATTCTGAATAATAGATTTAGTTTCATATGTATCGCTCTTTGAAAATGAAGTTTGTTCGTTTGCAGTCACTTGAGTTTGGCTTTTGCCACTAGAAATAAAGTTTTCCTCACCAGCTTTAGGGCGACTTGATGTACTCGAGCTTACTTCTTGCGACTTAATAACTTCTTGCGGTTATTCCACTGGGTTTAATATTGTTTCCCACTGACGTTCGTGAGGGGGAGGGAACGGTCATGTTGCAATCTTAGTTTGTCATACCGAGTGGCAAAGAGTTCGATGATCCGAATTTTTAACTCGTCATAGGTTGGATTTGGGCCAAGCGAATGGCAGGCGATTAACCTATGCCACTGTCTCGGTTCTCCTTCTAGGGAATAGGATAACCAAGAATATTGTTTTTTAACATTGATTTTATGAAAATGGAAAAAAATATTCAAGCTGCTCAAAAAATTGCAGCACGCTAGTGGTGCCATCAAAAAAGACTTGCTCGGGGGGGGGGGGATTCGACTTTATTTGGGCGCCAGTGTAGAGAATTATGGTGCGCCATGATCTTATTTGTAGATCTTAACTCCTAGATCTTAAATATGAACTTAGATTAATTTATGTGCATGGGACTTGAATCTTGCTTATTTAACTTTAGATTGACTTGAATCTGTAAACTGAAAATACTTAATTTATGAAGAAATGACAGAGTCCAAATATATAAAATAAATGAGCTTTAATTGAGCTTAAATAAGAAGGGGGGACGCTGGACTTTGATTGGATATAATACCTTTATACGTTAATATGGGCAGCCCTCTTAAATACTTTGACATCAATAAATAACCACCGTTACTTTACTTTACTTAATTACTCGCAAATGATCTCAACTACTTTTATTTAAATTAGCTTCTAAGGCCGAGTAATCTTTCGCATGTAGGAGGATTCCCTGACGCTACAATGCTACAGGACTTACTCTCTTCTATCCTAAGCCGCTAACAGTTAACTCCTTCAACTCTCATACTTTCCTTCCCACTAACTTTCTAAATACCATCCTTCAACTCACTCGCCTTCCAACTAACACTCTTACCAACTCTCAACTGACCCCAACTAACCTCTCGAAACAATCTTCCTTCTATTTTTATACTATTCAGTTTCCAAAATATTAGCATATTTCAATTTACAATTTTAAGTTAGGATAGGAACTAACTATACTAGTCGACTTGAATCCTAAAACAGCACATTCACGTTTTACCCGCAAAATGCGAGTTTTAATTGTAGCACTTTGCTATACCTGACAACATCACGCCCAAGTTGCAGTGATGTTGAAATTTAGAATAATTTGAAAGTTTCATAAGCAGCATACATTTACATATCTTATTTATTTGAGTAATTGAGTTTGCATATACATTTAGCATGGTTGGCTATTAAAATATTACATACAATTATATAGAGCAAAAAATGCTCGTGAATTTAAAATTTCATATTTTATAAACATTCTGAAAGGACTCCTTGTATCCTTTGCAAAAGCATTTTAAATATACGGAAATAATTGTTTATTAAAAATAAATATAAAACATGATATTCTAAGATATATATGTAATTTCCTTTAAATATACTGTATAATTAAATAGATTAATTAATTTTTCATATGTTTCTTTCAAATAGAAAACAGTTAAGTTTTATGATTTTCTTTTTCAACTATGTAGTTTTAAGCTTCATTAAAAAGAATTTTTAACTTTTTATGAAATATTATTCTCAAATTAAAATGTTAAACTACTGATTTTTAGTCAGATTTTATTCTTTATATTATTCCGTCATTAACGTAATGTTTGTTGCTATAATATACAATCAGGAATTCTGTTTTTAGATTAATAAAATTTTGACTATATACATATAATCAAAATATTCATTTGCGAATATATTTCTATATTTTTATGAGAAAATATTAGTAAGTTCTAATATAAATTTTAGTTCCCCATCATACTATAGGTATGGGGAACTTAGGTAATCGTGTTAGTTCCCCATCATACTATAGGTATGGGGAGCTTAGGTAATGGTGAAAATTTTCGACCTCGGTTTTTTGACTTTTTTACACGTTTTCAGGTTTGAGGAATCCGAAAATGACAATATTTGTATGGTGTCTGTCTGTAGGGTGTCTGATATTGTGTTAGTCTGTTAGTGTGTTAGAGTGTTAGTCCATTAGTCTGTTAGTTTGTTAGTCTGTGTACACGATATCAAGAACAAATTGTCGCAGAGAGGTCAGATCAGTTTTAAAATATTACTATCGATACTGGCAAGAAACCTATTCATTTACAACATTCGAATTTAAAAACTTCGTAAGTTATTAAAATTTACGATTTTCTTAACATGGGAGAATAGGACAAAAATTCACTTAAACGTGCATTAAATGGAAAAATTTTACTGTAAAAATGTCAGACCAGTTTTGAAATATCAGTTTTGATGCCGGAATGAACATCAGTAACTATAGATATGCTACTTTGAAAATTTCGCAAGTTATTGGAAATTTACGAATTTCTTAACATGGCAGTATAGGGCAAAATTTCACATAAACGTAAATTTTGAGCGATATTTTCATCGTAAAGATGTCAGACTACTTTTGAAATATTATTTAGGACACTGACATGAATATTAATGACTATGAATTTTCCAATATAAAAATTTCGTAAGTTATTGGAAATTTACGAATTTTTTAACATGGCAGAATAGAGCAAAATTTCACATAAATGTCAATCTTGGGGGAATTTTTCATCGTAAAGATGTCAAACCACTTTCGAAATATTATTTAGGATACTGGCATGAATATCATAGACTATGATTTTTCCAATTAAAAAAATTCGTAAGTTATTTGGAATTTACGATTTACTTAACATGTCAGAATAAGGCAAAATTGAGCATAAACGTCCATTTTGAGGATCATAAATACATTAGACAACTTCAAAATTACATTTATGATATTTGTTTCAACAAGATTGAATACAAATATTCTAATAGGAAAATTTCGTAAGTTATTCGTAATTTACGATTTTATCAACATAGCGAAATTGTAAATTTTTATATAAATATGAATTTTGAGGATTATTGCATTGGAAATTGTAGCATGAAAACTAAACAACGGAATTGATCCTGATAAAATAAATTATTAGATTAGAATAAGATAAATATATCGAAGTGAACGGTGGATAGCCTATTAAGCGGGGATTTCGTTCTGTCACTATATCAAGCTTTGGTCAAATTCATTTTTTTTAACATGATTATAATATGTCTCGCACTAGAAATTTATGAGAACATAAATATGGTGGGGAACTGAGCAGAGTCCACCTATGCCGACTAGTTTTATGTATATTACAGCGTTTAATAACCGTAAATTTTTAGAGGCTTCAGCTGATATTTATCCTAAGGAATTATTTCTAAAACACACTAGTAATGAAGGTATAATACTCTTTTTTAGATTTTAGTATTAAATTAGATAGAGAGACTTGGATTATTAGTAATTAGGCTGAAAAGTTAGATTTCGATTTTAAAATTATATGTTTAATTAATTGGTTGTCATATATTTGTATAAAAGTTTTGAAAAATATTTTGTTTTCGCAAACTGCTAGAATTAAATGGATTTGCAGAAGTTGCGATACTATCAAAGTAGTATTACACAAGTTATCCGAAACCGTAATGTTGAACTGTTATCCTTTATATACTTTCACTGCTATCCGTAACTGTTAAATTTAAGTAAATGTTTTTCATTTTAAATGCAACGGTGTATATTTTTCGTTTCATTTTTTCATTTTTAGCAAGTGTTTTTTACAACCTTTTTTGTAAGTTTCTGTATATATATTTGTATATATTGTTGCGTAATTTTGTTTATTTTTCCTTCGTATTTCACAAATTCTACATTCGCAATTCGGTGCTACGGTTGTTAAGGATTTTGTTTTCTTCTGGCGAGGCGTAATGGACTGAAATACATTTATTTTTAGCTAGTATCTCTTGATATGTCTTTGTTCTTTCTCCACCCTGTATTTGAGGGCACTCCCTGATGATAGTCTTAATGTGTTTACGTTAATTAATTTTGTGGCTTTTCTTTTCTTTTTCTGTTTATATGCATAGTATTAATTCGTAAATTCTATTTAAACTTCGCTTAATAATTTTTGTTATTTTAACCTTTTGACATTTTTTACCATTCTAGTATGTATGTATATATATATATATATATATATATATATATATATATATACATGTGTGTGTATGTGTGTGTGTATGTGTGTTTGCGTGTAGAAATATACGAACATAAAAGAGAAACTTATGAAATTAATATGAAACAATAAGTAAAGTAAAAGTGCTTTTCTGTTTGTTTATTCCTCTTTATATCTTATAAAATAATTATTTCTATGAAAGAATTGCACATGCATAATCTTTTTGAAATATAAAATACAAAATATCTGTTATCATTTATCATTTAGTTTCTTTTAAATCTATTTAGAAAGGTACGGATAAGTGAAACATGTGGTATATTTTAGATCGTTACATATACCTAGCATAAGTAAATAACTAATTAAAAAGTGTCTTTAATACTCTCTTTTGTTTAACAAAACAGTTTCTGGTGATAATGCTTGCATTTTGAAAGTTTATTATGAGATATAAAAACAATATTTTCCCCAGAACGTATCGTAATCATGAACAAAACACTGCATCCCTAATAGCAAAATCAGAGTTCTAGTTACTTAAAGTCAACGCATTCTGTTTATATAAACTGTGTATGGTTTTAATGAATACGTATGTTCGCCATTCTTCTTTTCCTATAGTTATTTAATGGGCCAAAGGAAAATTTATCTCCGAAAATTTGGGCAAGAGGAAAATTTATCGCTGCATTTAGATGATTTTCTAAACAGCCATTTAATGACAGTAAAATGTTTTTATTTCACTCATAATATGGAAAATATTTCATTTTATAATTTCGTCTCTTTAAAAGAATGATGAAATCGTTTTTGACTCTTACATAGTAATAAGTTGTGAAAAATTAATAGATTAAATTTTATGCATGGTATTTATAAATGGTTTTGCGTTTATTTTACATTAGTAGTGTTTAAAAAATGAAAAAAAAATATCATGCATTAAAACACTGCTGATTAAATTATTAGTATTATTATTATTATTATTATTACTTCAATAAAATTGGAAAAAAATAAAAAAGTAATAGATTTAATTGTTAACTTTGATGTATCTTTTTTAATAATAAAAAAAAAAAAAAGTAATAGAAATACAAATTTTTCTATTACTTTCACAAATTTTATTACAGTTTAGCGTATACCGTATTTGATTTTGATCATTTTAAAAGCATTTAAAATAAAATAGAAAATTAGTTTCCTTCTAAAAAATATTCTTGTGATAGAAAATATAACGAGTAGATAATATGTCACCCAAAGTTTTATATTTCATAAAATGATTATAATATAACATTGAAAAAATAGTTAAATCACATTTTTAGCGTAAAAATCTATAAAACTAACATTAAACTTATAGATTTTTAATTCACATGTCCTTCATGTATCTATCACTAAATGCAGAAAAAAAATTAAACATATTCATCCTCTTTGTTATATATAGAAACAAAATTTTAAAAGACACTATACGTTCCAAAGTTTGATTAACTAATACTGTCTGATTGCATTTATTAGTTTAATCAAAAAAAAAATTTTTTTTTTTTATTAAAAAATGCCTTTTATGGACATCAATATATTAAACTTTCACATTAAATTATAGCGCCTACTCGTATTGCAATAAGGTTGGTATTACAATAACATTTTTTACAGCGGAATTAAAATTCTTGAAATTCAAATAATGACATTTTAAACAGAAATGACTACAGTAGAATCTACTTATACCATTTGATAATACAAATTATGGAATTTAAAAACTTTTTATTAGTAATATAGAACGAATCACCTGATGTTTAGTGATTTTTAACTTTTGTTTTTCACTTCATTTCAGGTAAATAGTTATTTTCGATACAATTTCATAAAATAGTTATTGTATGTATTGTTTTTAAGTTAGCAGAAAAAGTAATAAATAAAAATGAGAACACCCGTGAAAAATTATAAGTATTACTTCAAATCACTGTATTAATTAATTATTATTAATTTTTTTTCTATACATTGTTTACGCGGCATAAATTCAGCAAATCACTGATTTACACAACAAATTGCTTTTCTCAGTAATAACTGAACGAAGTAAATTACCTCACATAATGCAATTAGAGGTCATTAAGTATGTTACGTTTAGGAAAAGCGTTCAGATGCATGTATTTCTAAAACAAAAGGAAAAAGTTTGTTTACTCTAATCCTTAAAACATGCGGGAAAGTATTATTTCAATCGTTTATAAGCACACGATGTTAATTGCTTCCAGTAATTGATGATCTTAATGTTAGTGAGTAAATGAATAATTTTGTTTTTTAAAAGTGAAGCGATGGAACAATCTGTCATATTCATAACAATAGAATTAAAAACTTTACAAATAATTTATGGCAGTTAAGCTTCCCTGGATAAAGTAAAATTTGCTTACACATTCCTCGTATTTATGAATCTAAAGGAAATTAACGATTTATTATTTTTAATAAAATAAATATTTTAATTTAATCAGTATTTACTGACTTTTAAGAACTCATACTAGTTAAAAAAAGTCTAAATAAATTATATTTATTATACTTCTTATGCTATTTTAGGACGTTTTTTATATAAATATTTCTGTTATTTTCTTTAAATAATATTTATTAATCTAAATATATTGGCAGTTTGAACTAATTCTTGTCGTTGATGCAGAGAGAGTTGTAGTTGGGCTATTGTAATTTAGTAAATACAATCATTAGGCTTTCTAATTTGTGTCGGAGTTTCGAATAAAATGAAAAGAACACATCTATTTAGAGCCTTGAACATGTCGGATACTATATAACTCAAAAAAAAAAAAAAAAAAAAAAAAGGCATTTGTAATATTCTTATTCTTCTGCTTTCCTCGCAAGATATCTGCTGCGGAAAGACATTGTTTGTTAGTAGGAGGGTATGAAGGATAATGCAACCCCGTTTCCTGCGCCTAGCATTGAGGACGATTTCAAAGGCTTGCATGGGTGCCTAATTGACAGACAGGTTTGGATTTCTTAAAAATCCGGTCATTCAACGCCCTCTTATCGCTTATTTTCTTACAACCACAGTGACTATCACCCCTATTTTAACACTTGACTAATTGAGTCAGCACTTGAGCAGATTCTACCATGGTCCCAAGGAACGTGGTTAAAGAATACATGTTCAAACGCAAACAACCTGCATTAATTGGTTCGGCGATTCAGAGACAAGGGGTCTCATATGAGTAACAAGATGTGTCCCTGTCAGCTAAATGTGTTTGACAAAGGACAGCCAGAGTTATTATTGGCAATATATTCATTTCAATTACTTTCACAGTTGAATGAAACACTAAACATGAATTCTTCAATGTTAATAAGCATTTGAATGAAACGCGGATGATTCACAATTTGATAATTGTGTAGTACCACATGCATTGTCAAAAAGAGACGATGTGAAACTCATAACTGCTTGCAAAGTGTTGAATCAAAGAAAAAATAAATAATTTTTACTTTGCATTGTGATTTGAGAGGAAAAGTAGATTTATTACAACAGCTGGAAAAGCAAAAAATCATGGGCTCTTCGCAGCGAACCATCAACATTAAAATCAAAAGCAATTATTCACGGCAAGAAAATTGTGATGTGCTTTAGAAGATGTGCGTCATAAGATGCAGCAACCGGGTTAAACGGAGAATGTTAAATCCTACCAAGCATAATCACTCAATTTGAATCCGTGCAAATACTCTTAATATGCTAAGAAACATGACAAAGTGATTCTGCTACATGAAAATGTGAAATCACATGTTGTTAACCGATTGAAGAAAGAAAAAACTTGAAGAGATTTAGATGGGATTTCTTATCCCAGCCTCCGTGCTCAGCAGATGTTGTTCCTCTCCATTGCCGCTTTCGATAAACTACATTTCACAAATTTTAACGATATTAAAAACTGGCTTCATAAACAGACTGCCTCAAAAGAAATTGGTTAATTTTGGTCGATTAAAATATTTGTTGTCAGAAAAATGGGGAAAAATGTGAAAAAGCCTACTTTTTTTTAATGAAAAAAAAAATAAAAATGTTGCTTTTAAGCAAATGGTTTTACATTAGAGAATAATAAGAAAATAAGCAATCGTTTGCATAAAATGAAAAAATATTTATATTATAAATGTATTCTTTGATACATTTGTCTGCATGAAACATGCATGCGTGTGTATGTATTTCTGTACGACTTTTGGTTCGAAGCGTTCTGTTTACCGAAACGTTCTTAGGTTATAATTTAGTAAAAGTAATTATATTGTGCAATTATGTTAATTTAATTGGATAATTCTATTCCATTTTCCATATATTTATTAAAAATAGATAGTAAATTTTATATATTAAATACATTTTATTTAACATAAAGAGATTTTATATTTTTAATGTTATATATGTGTATTGATACTGTCGCTTAATTTTTAATTAATGATATCTGTTCTAATATTAATTAAAAAATATGTTAATGTACAGGGTGTCTAAAATATGTCTCTACACTTTCAAAACAATTCTATAAATAAACTTATACTGATATGCTTTTAAAATACAGAATACTTTATGATCTATAAAAATATTATCAAAGTTTATCTTGAATGAAGTGTAAACTAGATGACGCAACATGGATGTTTAGAAAATTTCTTGTTTAAAATTAACTTCACTGTAAGAAAAATAGCCCATTGTAGCATGGCTTATCAAATTGGCATCTGCAAACAAATGCATCCTAAATTACGGACTACCTACAAATGAAGGCTGCCTAAAAGACTGAAAATTTATGATGGAAACAAAAGATTTATAACGACAGGTTGGTTGGTTAGTTGTTTGGGTTTAACGTCGAACTAGAAATACTCAATGGATGAATGGCGACGATCTGGGACGCACCACTAAGGATGGTTCGGAGACATGTCGTCACAAATTTGATCCCTCAAGGAGGGAATGGCTCCCACCCTTCAGTGACCTGGAGATATAATGTGGATAGGAACATAGAGGATATTGTATCCACGACGCATTTTACGTGCACCAGCCGCCATTACCGTACACTGCGGTCTTTTACCGGCTGGAGTATCGAAACCGCAATCTTCCAATTACATGTTCGGCGCTCTACTAACTGGGGGTTACCCTTATGATGACAGGAAACTTAGTCAAAATCAAAACATAGCTGCATTAGAAGAAGTTTCGATGGCGTTAAACGAAGTGAAGAACATTTTTGTCATCATTCTCGTAAAACTTTCACTGCACGACCCAGCAATTATAAATACCGAAATCAAAAGTGTATGGTATAGTGCGAAATACTTGTGGCTTTATGCATACAATTTTAAATAATTGCATGAGTTAAAGCCTGATAATAAGCTTTGATATTCATTGTTTACAGAAAAAAATATTGCTCAAAGTGGAGGAGGATAAAAATTTTCTATGACGAGTATTGGTTTTAGATGACGTAAGTTTTAGCATATCGTGTATTGTTAACCGACTCGACGTTTGAATATGAGGATTAGAAAATTCTCATACAGTACTGAAGCAAGCAAGATACATTCGTAAAGTAAATAAGTGGTATGGTTTACTGCATTATCGGATTACTGAATAATTTACCTTTTTTCAAATAACTATTCAATATGATAAATTACTTGATATGATTTACAATTAGTTGATTTTTTCATTTCTTCAAATAAAAGACTTGCGTCAGAAATGCATCTGTCAGAGGTTGGGTGAAAGCAACACTCGATTTCGGAAATGCGAAATATTTAAACGTAAATTTCTCCAGATGTTCGATTTAAAGAGGAGGTAAAATACCGTGGCCATATAGATCTTCAGACATAATAACATTGGACTTCTTTTTACGTGAATTCGTTAATTGCCTTATGTACTACTCTAAAATATGCGACATTCGTCATAAAAATATAACGACATTGATAATTATGTTAACTATCAAAGGTGCAAAACAAAGAAGACAAAAAATTCAAAGAAACAAGAAGATAACTCTAAAATATCTTAGTAATTCATATAAATTTACATGCCTACAGAAGAAATTTATTACAGACTTTTAAAAATTTTATTCTATTATATACCATCTTTTAAATCCAACTTTCTACATACATATTTATATTTCACTTTAAATTGAAAATATCTATTTCTAATGTACGTTGAAATATTACCTATATAAATATAAGTCAAGAGTATGCAACTTTTCGTCGGTATTTAATGAATTAAATATTTTAATTTCAATTAAGCAGATCAAACAAAGTTCAATATCGGATATAAAATAATTTGTCGCAGAACTTTTGGAAGACATGAAGCTTTAAAAGTAATGAAATTGATCTTTATATTAATGATTCAACCATGTGAAATTGCTTAATTTAAATGCATCAGAAATCCTTGCATTTTATTAGCATTTGTGTATCGAGAAAATTCAGCATCCAAAGATATAATTTCCATCTAAAATGGTTGAGTAAGGTCTGCTGTTTGATCCTCTAAACAGTCTAATTAAAGGAATTAATTTTATATGCTAAAAAATTATCACGGGGATTTCTCGGTTTATCGGCCTATTTATGAAATAGCTTAGTAATTATTTTATTAAGTTATTCTCATATTTTGTTTATGATATTTCTTTACTGAAATAAATAAATTGATAACATAAGTAGCAATACAAGCAAATAAAGGCGCATAGTTTCAATGGAAATTGGTACAAAAACTTAATAACTGTTATCTTTTTGTACTTTTCAAACGTATCTTTATTAATGTATTGTTAATTTTGCGCGTTTTATTATTATTATTATTTTTTTTTAATAAAAGGGTATGTTATGTTTTATTAATGTTTCATTAAATGTCATTTTTATAACTACTACGTAAAAGTATTCCATATCGTCTGAGTATTTCATGATGCTTATGCAATTTATGGTATAAATATTTCAAAAGAATTGTCTGTTAATGAAAGGCGAATATTCCAGAAGCTAAAAAGTTTATTTACTTAAAGGTTACATATCTGTAGACCACGTATCAAAACACAGCTTGAATAACATCGGACAAAATCAAATTGACAGTAGAAACAGTATTATAGCATTAACACACTGCGATAGGCTGTAATCAAACAGTACATGAGACTCAGCCAGGGGATATCCAAAGTAAGCCGGATGGAGAGAAGTTTACCGATTTGGCTGCTATGCAATTTCCTTAAATACCCTCGTAGAAACCGAGTGTTTTCCAAAAACTTCACAAAGAATCAAGATATTCGCAATATCGATAATAAGGGTTTTCTCGTCAAGATCGCCAAAAAATTCACCAAGAAGCAAAAAAGCGGCAAATCTGACAACCTTTCGACTTTTTGAAACTTTTTAACGGGTTTTGAAAAGAGAACGAGCTATTTTAATTCAAAATCAAGCTAGAAATGCAGAAAAACTACATTTTAATACCTGACTAAGCCTCTTTGCATGAAATTACATAAAAACAACTACTATTATTTACAAATTTATAAAAAAAACATGCAATGTTGATCAAATTATGTGCTATGATCTTTTAAAACAGGTGTTTTGTATATAGTTACAGTAATTGTGTTATATTAAATAATATATATTTCTTTATAAGGAAACTATAAAATTATAAATTACGCTTTGTCAGCAGATTATAGGTGTTAAACCTCAAATTACATTTTTTTTTTTTTTTTTTTTTTTTTTTTACCAGAAAACTTTTTTTACCAGAAGTTTTCAAAGTTTTAGTATTTTGTAATAATCACTAAAACCTTTGAAGAAAGTCCTGTTCATAAATTCTAAACTACTTTTATTTGACACACTTCGGAATTAATAGGATTTAAAATTTCAGGAAGTTTTGAGTAAACGGATTTTGTTAGGTTTTAGCAAAGTTTACTTCAAAATATAACTTTCAAAAACATACAAACATCACTTTCAAGCGGCTTAATAAACTTTTTAATGTTTTTAGAAATATTGTAAAGTAATAGTTTGTAAGATGAGAATTTTCCCTAACATAGAAATTCTCTTTGGAATGTATTTGCGGTCTGTATTATTTTATTTAAGTATAATAATAATAAAAGGGGAAAAGAAAATAATAATAATAATAACAAATACAATTATTTTATACGCGATAAATTTGACATTTTTAAAATGACATTTTAAACAAAATCTATTTACTACATATGACATGATATTTAGACTTTAAAAGTTAGTACCAAGAGAGTTACAGTCGGTAACAAAAGTGTCTGAACACTAGCAAAAATTCCTATGTAAATAAAGCACACTTCATACGGTTTTGTTAAATAAACCCTTGTCGCATCCTGTCCTTAGTCAGTCTAAGAACATGATTCGATAAGGATTTGTTTAACAAAACCGTACTTTTTTTACATAGGAATTTTTGCTAGCGGTCGGACACTTTTGTTACCGACTGTATAAAATAATTCGCTCATAATAAAACATAAGCTGTAAAAGATTTTTCCCATTCCAGTCTGCATTTTAAGTAAACATTTCACTATTTCAACAATATGGGCAAGTTATCTGACTTGAATAAAAATAGTATGCTTTTAATTATTATTTACAAAGATTATTCATGTAAGACAATTTTTATTAACATCAACGCTTATCAGAAAATGTTGGGGAGTTGGGCTTAAGACCTATTGACTGCACAAGAATAGTAAGTATTTGCTTAATATTTTCCGCGGTCATCTTTCTAACGGCTGTATTCACTAATAACTTCAACTCCCGCTTGAATACGAAAACTTGAAAAGCGCATACAGCCAAAGTACAACATTTCATCAAAGTTGGATGCGTTACTTATGCCATCTAGTGGCATAGTTACTTTCCGATTTTTAGTGGAAAATAGCCAATCAAATTTTGTATGGAATCTTCGTCGCCAGATGGCAGAAAGAGACGGTCATTTTTTTTAGATATCTGGATCCTGCTTTTAGACGCTCTTCAAGTTTTTGCGTTTAACCGGGAGTTGCAGTCAATGGTGAATACATCGGTAAAGGCTTCTAACCAGTATTTATGCAAATTTCAGTGAAAACATTGACAATTTCAAACGGCTAGGCTGACGAAATTGCGTCCGTCTGTCAGCTATCTGTAGCAAAATGCACTCACTTGCAGACATGGCATTTGGAATACAGACAGTATCTATGTGGTGATTAATTAAAACTCTTATGAATTTTTTTATTTATAATCCGACCACATAATCCCATCAAAACACATTGCGTTGTTCAAATACTAAAATATCTGCAATAACCCAAATTTATTTTAAAATAAATTCCAATAATATCAATCTTACTTAACTATCAATTTATCATTATTATTCTTTTATCTTTATTCATTCATATATCTATTTTATTATTATATATCTTTTAAACCTTTCAAATCTTATCCTTCAACCTAGAAAAACATTAATTCAATCTATACACATTTATCTAAATTAAAAAAAAATCATAGACACAAAATACAGTATTAATTATCAAATATATCATTTATTTATCAATTTTAAAAATGCTGGGATATATATATTATTACTCAATTTACCATCTATCACTTTAAAGGGGATGTTTGCCACAAAATAAAAATTGAATAATAGCCACTTACCCTTCAACAGATGCGGCACTTTCGGAAAATATTGTTCTTGGATAACCGTATAATCCATAGTATATATTAGCACTGTCCACACATATAAGAGTTCACTTACGGAAATTATGAAGTCCACACTCATGAAAAACTGTCAGGAAATATAATTATTACACACGAAGATTTTCGCGACCGCATACGTTATTCAAGGCAATCTACACATATGAAGATTGTTATAAAATTCTATTTTTTTTTTTTTTTTTTTTGTCGACGCACGAAGTTCTTTGAGTGCACTTACAATATTTATTTTATTTGAAGAATCTAATTATATCATACGCAAACGAAACTCGTTGAGTCCCCACATATGAACAACAATCATAGATAAAGAACATTTCCTTTTTTCAATCACCGTTCATATTGCATAAGGTATGAGGGATCCTCCAAAACAATAGTCTCTTCGAATATATGAGGACTGTTACTATTATATTTCCAGGAGCATATTCATCAAAAGCAAAATTATCAATTTCGACTAAATAGAGCTTCATCTTTTTCTTCTTTAGATAAAGAACACTTCTTTTCGCATCACAGTTCATATTGCATATTTCATAAAATCAACTACTTCTTTGCTCCATTTCGAGGTATGAGGGATCCTCCAAAACAATAGCCTCTTCGGATATATGAAGACTGTTAAAATTATATTTCCAGGAGCATATTCATCAAAGGCCAAAATTATCAATTTCGACCAAATAGAGATTCATCTTTTTCTTCTTTTTTAACATTCTTCAAGACTGCTTAGCGATAGAGCATCCGGGGAATTTTTCTAATAATATTTTTCACCCATCTAAAATCTTCGAGAGATCTTATATCCATACCTTCTTTTTTTCTTCTGGTCAGTATTTTTTCTTAGACTCATTGAGAGGGGCTGAACCTTTCTTTCTTTTTTTTTTTTTTTTTTTTTTTTTTTTTTTTTCTATTGGTAGCTTGCTTCACCAATAGCTAAGCATCTCATTAGAAATAACCCTCTCTCTCGCTCTTCCTTGAATTTTGCTGTCCGCACTTTCGAACGATGGTTTTACCTCATAACTTCCCCTGGAGCATCATTTTCCTTCCTTCTCAGAGCTCCGTTCTCTCCATGGGGTGGTCCAAGTTTCTCTCTTTTATTCAAGTAAACAGGATAATAGAATAATAGTTTTATTGCTTTATGTTTTAAAAGCGTCCATTTTCCCATGCACATAAAATAACGGAAGGAAGAAAAGGTTTGTCACCAACCCATCTGTTTTATATATAACATCTAAAATAATTATTTATGCTGGTAAGTGGCTATCAGTGGCACTTTACATGATATGGGAATTAGGATATTTCCCATATTATTATCCCCCGTCACATAAGTATAAGAAAAATGTAATATCATAGAAGATACATCTTGATAGCATAACAAAAATTAAATGAACAAAATCTAGTATACTATAATAATATACTTTGTTTGGATAGATATAGGTACATACAAAATTGCTTGAAATAAAAAAAACATAAATCATAATACCTGTTTTATATCTACATAATTTCTAATAAAATAAACATAAAATAATAATAATACTTTGTTTAAATATATGTACATAATTTAATTTACTTGAAATATAAGTGGCAATATTCAACTCGGTTTGTGGCAAACAATTATTCTTTCTTATTCTAAATTCATACTTTCTCATTATTACCATGTTTAAAAATCGAAGAAAAGAAAAAAAGAAATGGATATGATATGATCTGATCTGATCTGATCTGATATGATATGATCATAACTAGAATTTGAGACAAAGAGGGTATTTAACTTAAATTGTCTTTTTAAATTAGTATTGCAGTCTATATTTCTATCTATTTTAATTCTTATTATTGCTCCTACCCTAAATGTAACTCCTACTATATACTTATGCTACCGACGAAAGAGTCTGTTAGTCCGAACCATTTATATCGTCCAGCATTTTCTTGTCTAACCAAAAACGTCGCTAAGACAGGATTTTTTTTAAATTAAAGAAATACATACATATTTATATCTATATATATTAATGTTTCTTTGTATCTAGTTAATCCCTTATTAAATATCCTGTTTATTTCTGTTGTGATTTTATTAATCATTCTTTATGTATTCCCTTCACTCTTCCTTTGTGGCTAATTCCCGATTCAATTAGCGAGGCCTTCCAGGGTTAGCGTATCTGCCACCATTGCCCGCAACATTGGCATTTAGAGCTTCCTTGGCACTAATTGAACAAGTCTCAGCCTTTAGAACAGTAAAAAAAAAATCTCATATTAGAGGTGTTTTTTTTTATTTTTTTTTAAGTGTAATCATCTATTGGATTATTTATTAAGATTGTAGATTACCTAATAATTCTGTCCTTAAATGACCGCAGTAGACATTCCGTATTTTCTTTATACCTTTTATTTGGTATATATAATTTTTTATTACTTCTTCCTTCATCATAGTTTAGACTGCATTGAAGTTTACCCTGTATTCTCGTTAACGTTTTTCTGCCTGAGGCAAACTCTTTCGTGACTTATG